>VZTT01021752.1:7270-22361 GCA_013400855.1 Buphagus erythrorhynchus
TTTGTTTTTTTTTTTGTTTTTTTTTTTTGTTTTTCAGGAAGCGACTCAATTACATTGTGCTATCTGCTAGATATTCCACTCATGTTGTTCTGTGTTCACAATGTCTAAATAGATGTTTTCTTTCCAATTTCACTTGTTCTGGTACAGATATTCAAGAAATCTTTGTAGCCCTTTTGTGCTGAAGATTTCTTTCTGACCTGCTGCTTGTCTAGCTCAGTTCAATGATAAGATATTGAAGGCACTTTCTTCTGTATATATGAGAGTTCCTACAAACTAGAGGTGGTCTCTACATCCTGATGTAAGAATAAAGAAAGATAATGAAGAGTTAAACGATACCTGTTAACATATGACATTTCCATAATATGTGATTGGGTGAAATTCTGGGGAATAGCAGCCAATCAGTCTAACTGTGCTGCAGACAATTATTATTCAAACTACACTTCCATAAGCTGGTCACTGTGTACTTCTTCATCCTGGCCTATATCTTACCTCATACATTAAATAGTTTGTGCTATCTCTGACAAAAAGACTACTGGGAGTGGGACAAGGCTTTTTCAGGGAAGTAAAAATCAGTGAGATGTAATTGTTTTTTATACTAGAATTTTGTAGAAGGTTGTGTTCTTTTTTTTAATACCTATAAGGGGGATCACTATGAATGTATGCATTGCTGAGTGTGTTTGGTCAGAAAAATTTGTTGTTATTAATCACTTTCATTTTCCCCTCATTTTCAAGTGTTTACTTGTGGAAAAATGACAGAATTGTTTTGATGTTACAGCAACACCAAGTTGATGCTAGAAGGTTTTTTAACAAGACAGTGCTCTGCACATTATATTCTTGAATAGTTGTCAGAGAGGAATTCTTTTGTAATCTTGTCTCTAGGCAGGGGGAGTTCTCAAAGCAGACATCACATTCATGCTCAGACCTTGTTTACAGCTCCTAATGAGAATGAATGTTTGTATTTTTGTGTTTTGTCACTTTGCTTATCCTTAATTTGTTTATGAAGAAGGACAATGTTCTGCAGCATGTGTGAAATATTAACAATTACTTCCCAATTACATCACTGCTAAATAGAACACTGGTTTTATTGCTGAGATATTTGTGAATCTCTGAAGAAAGGAAAAGTTGGTTTGTTTTTTTCTCAGATTTTATTTTTAATGAAACACCTGTACATGCAGACAGGTTTACTATTCTTAGCTATATTTTTAAACAATTGCTTTATCCTTTGAAAATCTCAACTGCATATCCTCATGTTTGAATTAGCCAGAAGTGAACAGGATGAGTGCAAAGAGACACTGAGAAGATTCATTTGGCTCAAAACTTGAGAGCAGCCCACCAGCTAAATTTTGTATTTGACATAAAGGGGTCAGTTGTTACCATGCAGTCTCATGCTGGCTACCTGAGGAGTACAGGAAATCAATGATGACTGACAGATGCTAGTTGTGGGTACAAATTGCTGCTTTTCTCATTCATTACTCTAAGAAAAAAGAAAACTGTGACAGTTTTTCTGCTAGTATAAAATTGCTTCTCTGTGTGCCACTTCTGAGGCTTGATTTAGCTTACAAAGGACCAAACAAACTTGCTTGTCCCCCAGCAAACTTCCCATGCCCCACATGCCTCCAAAGGGTGGCATGTGACAATCTAGTGGTAGTTTCTTTTCCCAGTATTAGTTTTAGTGATGCAAGTAGTTTGTGTACAGAAAACAAACTTGAATTGATTGAAGGTTTGATGTAGCCAAACTCAAAACTGTAAATAAAACTGTAAACCTACTTTTGGAGAAGCACTGACCCTAGCAGGCTAATTTGCTGGATAAAATGTCTGTGATAGTGCAGCTAAGCTGGACTTAAGCAAGTGGGTAACCAAAATGATGCAAATACATACACACAAAACTTCTCTTTCAGAGCTGTAATTTTACCAGGAACAAACTTTGAGAAAATTAGGTTCTCCTAATTAACAACTCTTAATGTCATTGTATGCAGTGAAATGGGCAAGTTTTTTTCATTACTTGGTTGACAGTTCAATATAGAAGAAAATATTGTGGCTTACAGAATCAAGAGATCAGTTTGGTGTTTTGTTTGTGGTGGGTCATTTTTGTTTGGGTTTTTTTTTCCTGAGACATTGAAGCACCCATGCTAGTTGGAAAATATATCCTCCTAAGCTTTAGACTATTGGCATTCTATTACTAGAAATACAGATATATAGATTAATTTTCTATTATATATGTGTGGAACAGTGAGTCTTGGGCAATGAATGCATCAAGAATTTGACTGTTAACAATGCATTTGTTTTGGGTTTTTTAATTGGGATTTGGGGGTTTTTGTCAATTACTGGTTTCAACACAGTGGAGGACTAGTCACAAAGAGATTTTGTAGTGAGTTTCTCCTCTTTATTTTCTGTTTATAGAGATTTTACTATTGCTGAGACCATGAGCTGGAAATGGCAGGGTTAGAGCAAGACTTGCATGTTATTCAGTCAGTCCATGACAGAGTCAGCTGTAGGAAGGCAAGAACACAGTCCTAGAGTTTGGGGAAATAAAGTATATTCACTTGACAATGAATAATGTTACTTCAGTAGTGCAACATAATGGCAGACTTCACAGGGGACAAGTTTGTTCATCCATGTTCCAGAAAGATGAACTCAAACTGTAACAGGTAGACAGAATTACTATGAGCTTAATGAAAAGTCTTTGTGAGAAGAGACTAAAAAGTAATTGCTCATTTAACTTTGGACAATGAAGCTGACTGGACATCAAAGTGGAGGTAGTTTAAACAGAGAGGAAAAAGAGATGAGCTACTTAATGTAAAGGACAGGCACAGGAACCAAATGGTTATAGAGTAGTCAGTCATGAATAAATTTTAGGCTGGAAATGGAAGAAGGATCCTTGACATGGAAAGAGTCAGACTTTGAAGTAGCCTTTTACGAAGTAGCAAGGGCAAGAAATTACCAAGGAGTTTATACGATATTGTGCTGCTGATAGGGAACTGGAATTGATAACAAGGAGGTCCATTTCAGGCTCACTTCCTACATGCTTTGTGTTCTTTTCTGGGAAGGTAAATATAAGCTAGTTTCCCTTTCAAAAGACAAAAGTAAAAAACATGGTGTAGCAAAATCTTATGGGTTTGAGACCTACCATAGACAGCAGACTGGTCTTAGGGATGAAAGTAACTCATTGTCAGCCTGAGTCCTTTTGCTGCTAAAACAATGCTGTACTATCCCAAATGGATAATTTGGTTATATTTCAGTTTATGACAATTAGCAAGAAAGTTGCAGAAAAGAAACATTAGGTGAATTTATATTATGTCACAAATCAAAATTAGTTCATGATTTTACTTTAAATATTGAATCTGTTATGTTTTCTGATATAAAGACTCAGTCTTGTAATAAGTGCCTAAGTGTTCAGGAAAGGATGGGTTTGTAAAATAATAAACCCTTACTTGTGTTCCCCAGCTTCACTGTCAGCTTGGCCTGGTGTGAGCTCAAGCTTTGGTTGGGTGACCCAGTGAGGCTGCAGCCACCTTCACTCCCTGCCATCAGGCTCTGTCAGCACAGAGCCATGACAGGCAATGTGTCACGAAGCACAGCAGAGGAACTCTAAAAACCTCTTCTGATCACCACCTAGTTACTGCTTTTCAAATGAGACTGCTGTTCCCACTGCATGAGTGCTCGCCTCTGTTCTTGGGCGGTGGGAGCAAAAGGTGCTCATTACAAGCTGAAACCACAGCTTGCCATCTCCTTGAGATAAAAGTCAAAGAAAGAAAATTTGTGTGCTGGGCTTTCTCAGCTGGAAAGGGATTTAAGTCCTGCCTCTCAGCTGAGAATGGCTTTGAGTGTGTCCTTGCCAGCTCTGCTACCTGTGCATGTCAGTAAATAACAAGTACTGACTATAAGTGCACATTTTGTCTATATTTGGGAATATCAGGACTCAATCTCTAAAATTAATTAGTGTGACAACAAGGTAAGAAAACGTGGCAACAATTTTTGTGAGTTCTTTCAAGTTATAGACACATTAGTGAGACCCAAACAAGTGCACCTACACAACTAAAATCAAAGAGTTTCTGCTGAAAGTCTTTCATAAGGCAAAACCCCATAATTGTATGGTAAATATTTAGCTTTTAATAGCATTAATGACCTTGATGGAAGTAGTTGTAGGGATTAATGAGCACCTGAGGTTAATGGAATCAGCTCCACCCAATTGATCATTAATTCAGAGCCTGTGCCCTAGATTTTGATCATTAGTGCTAAAAAACAAAATCAAATTTACATGGTTTGGGGCACCTTTTGACCAGCAACACCAACAATACAGATTCTTGATTTTGAAAATGACCTTCCTGCTAGATTTTTCTCTTTTTCTTCCTTGCATTGCCCTCTGTTCAATAACACGTAAGCACTAAATGAAAATGCCAAATTTCAGCATGCTGTGTTTTGAAATGCCTGCTTTATTAAGTCCTGAGGCGTGTTGATAATAGAAGCTTAACAGCTTTTTACATGAAGCACTTGCAGATTCCAAAGTCTTACAAATGGCAGTCCTTAATGGTTTGAAAGTATTTTCTAAACACTTTGGACACTGTTTGAATTAATAACTTTGGAGTTCAACACAGTATTAACTATGTTGGTTGTGTGCGTGCCCTGCACCAGTAGGTGGTGGTTAAGGATCTGTGTTCATAAACACTTGTGCTAATGGCTGTTTTCAGAAACAAATCTTGAACTTCTGGGAATTTTGAAAATACAAAGGTATATTTCAGAAAGATTCCAGTAACTTCAGGTGTTTCACTGCAGACCACATTTAACAGTATCCAGCCTCAGGCTGAGCAGACAAAAGGGACGCCCCAGTCTTGCTCTGGTATGGGATAAACATGCACAGGAAGCAAACATCAAGAACCTTCTGAACAGTGTAACCTGGGTACTCGTGCACCTGTTAGAATATGGCATGTATACATTGAAATTTACCAGTTCATTTCTCCAGTGGTGGGGATGCTAAGCCTCCCCCTCCAAAAAAGAAAACAAATATTCTACAATTAAATCCCCTGCTTACATGCAGATCAGATTATGAAGCAGGAGAGTTAAAGGAAATTAATAAGAACAGTCCAATTTTTAAAAGGAAACATGGGAAATAAGTTTCTGTGTCCCAGTGCCACAAGGTATCTGATCTTAGTTGCACCAATACATGCAGAAGCAGCAGGAATCTCACAGGATATCCAAATCTAAAACCTACTATTTAGACCGCATTATGAATTACCCCACAGATAAAGTGTATTTGTTTTTATGTATACATATAGTTAAAATATAAGAGAGGCATTTTCAAAAATTAAGATTTTGCAAAAATGGCATTATTACAAAGTAACATAGGAGCTATTTTTGTGAAATACTCTTTTATTTTACTGCAGAATACATTTTTGCTTAATTCCCTATATTTTGTTCAAAGTGTAGAAGTGGATTATTAGCCCATTCAATGCAGTGGCCAAATATCCTTTATTTTCTGTGCAACCAAAATTAAATGTGAAAATTTTTATCAGATTAAAAAAAAAAAAAAACAAAAAAAAAAGACCACCACAATCCCGAAGTGTAAAGAAAGGAGAGGAAATTACCTTACAGAAAATCTGTAAAAAATGCATGTCTGGTTCAGTGTCAAGGTATATGATCTAAGAAATTAAAAATGTTTTTCTTACATTTTTGAAAAAAGTTCAGCTTTATGCAGTGCTATATCACGTTAAAACATGTGCTTAGCTTACATTTTTGGCTGGCTTGAAAATTCTGTAGGTCTCACACCTCTATAGTAGATTCTACCTTAAATGTCCTCGAAATTTCATCTTCAGTATGCATGTTAGTTGGCAGCATGATTTGTTTCTGCTTGGTCTAATCAGAAGCACCTAAAGATTTCGATTGACATCTATTTTGTTTGGGTTTTTTTGTTGTTGGATTCACCTTAGAAATACTTGAACAATTACTCAAGTGTTGTACTGTGAACAAATTTCTAATCAGTTTTTGATTGTGGAGTATAACACTCTTACACAACCCCAGGTACACACTCCCCCACTTAATTCAGCAGAGTCTTATTAATGTTATTTTTTTTTATATCACTGTTAGTTTTCATAGATGTTTCTCTATGGGATTTTGTTTACTGTTTAAAATAGATCTGAAAATCTTATTCTAGTACACGCTTGGTCCTTCCCAGTGAAATGCTGGGGAAGGCTGGTGAGGCTGTAAAAGAAATGGTGAATGCAGGGGAGGTGCAGAGAAGCCTCTGCCCTGCGCTCTGCATCCCTATAAACAACTTGCTAACGAGCACCGGGTAATGGCTGGGGATGCTAAATAATCTCTTTCCCTGCCATTGAGCGGACACGTTTAAAATATGGTAGTTTTTAGAAATTAGTCTTTCTAGGGGAAAACAAATAATTTTCTGTTTGATGTACACAACCTTTTTAATAACATTTTATGGTATCACACAGAGGAGAAAACAAAATAAATTCAGCAAACGCAGAAATCGATAGAGAAGCTGGTATTTCCTCCGGTGAATAAAATCAATTACATCTTCAGAAGAGGCGTATCTGTAAAATAAATGCAGCCCCCGAGGAGCGCGGGCGGCGGCGAAGCCCCGCGGGCTGTAGGTGTCACTGCGAACACGGCTCCGGTCGGGCCGGGCAGCGCTCCGCGCCTCCGCCCTGCTGCGGGAGCCGCCGCTCGCATGCTCGCCGTGCTCGGGACATTGTGTGCCGGGCTGTCGGAGGCGCTGCCAGCAGAAGGTGACATCTGGTGACTAATGGGCTGGGATGCGGGGCCGTCCCCAGCGCTCCGCGGGCGGCAGCTGCGGCCCCTGGGCACGATCGATGCGTTCGGAGCTGCCGGGAGCAGCGCGGCCCCTCCGCAGGCGCTTCCCAGCCCAGGGCTCCCGATTAGAGCGCAGACCACCCAGCCAGGCGCGGCGCTCGCTGCCTTCTCCTCGCTCGCTTATCGAAAGCCAGCTACTTGGAAGGAAATGGCTCCACCTTATGAAACAAAGATGGATCCTTTCCAGGCACAGTCCGGGCTCTGTCGGCTCAAAGCGCTCAGCTTCCAGCGCAGTCCCGCTGCTTTCCCCGCTCTGCGCTGTGCGCGGGGCTCTCGCTGATCCCGCTCATGTCTGTGAGCAGACACACATCTGTCATCTGGGCTCCCGGAAACAAAGGCTGAGCCGGAATGCGGGGCCCGTATTTTTCTCATTTGATCTGTCGGTGAAATGTGATTTATTTGTCCAATTCTTAGAAATGGCAGAAAGAAACCACAGGAAGAGCCGAGTGTTGCAGATAGTGGTAAAAACTCTGTTATTAGCAAGTGACAGTGCAAACCGCACAGTAGAAAGCAAAAACAAATTCATAGCTGGAAGTTAAGTGCTCGTAGCAGAGCAGGATTTTAAGAGGGGCTCTCTGGTGCGTGCAGGGGAGGGCAAGGGGAAGTCGGCTGCGAGGTGGTAAAGGAGCATTGCTCAGTTGTGTCCATCCACTACAACTAAGAGTGTTTGGTGTTAGGGAGTCACTGAAAAGAGCTGACAGAAGAAAACAAAAACAAGAACCTGAGAATAGAAATATTTTGCTATGCATGCATACATATATGCACATATAATTGCGTGATTTTCCATCATCCAAGCCTCTAGTGTGACAGAGGGAGGGAGGGATAGTCACATGCATCAGCCCCATAAAATCTGCAAAAGCACTGTTCTTAATTCAGCCATCGGCTGTTCTGAGACCTCACGCAGAGAATTACAACGAAATTCTATTTTCAGAGTGACAACCCTAATGCTGCTGTGTCCTTATGTTTACTTCGGTTAACTGTCAGCCCTGATAACGTGCACTGTACCACAGCTGCTGCTGTGGAAAAAAGAAAACCCTCAGAGTAGCAGCTTTGGGGGGAGATATTTGAGAGAAATGAAAATAGAAAAAGCAGGGGGCAAAAATCAAGGAAAGAAAATCTGCTTATGTATCTACACAATGTGAGACTCAAAACAGAGATCATCGAGCTCTTGTTTTCAGCATGTTTCTTGGTTTTAGTCTTGGCTGATAAAATATTTAACAGCTATCTTAGCATTCAGCATAGCAATAACCAAAGAACAGTCAAGATCTCGGCCCCCACTGAGACAGAATTCCAGTGGCATGAAGTTTTCTTTTCCCTCTTCCTATATAATGTGCTGCCTAACCTAGCTCCAGATTTAATTTAAAAAAAAAAATAAAAAGCTTCATTACAGCCTGCCCTGTTCCTGAAATATACATGTGGAAGTTACAAACTGAACTGGCACTGCTACATTTACTGGTCAGCTTACTGTGTTTGCCTGCTTTTAAAAATAAAAATGAGGTTACTTAATTTCAGTCCCCAAGCAGGATGGAAATCCCCAGTTAAAATGGAATTACGGTTTTTTCATGTGGACATAAATGGTTGTGCAGTCTCTACTCCCAGGAGTATGCTTTCTGAAAATAAATAATAAAAAGTAAATCGGTGGAAAAAATCAACATGGGAATTCTGGTGAACAGAATTCAGGACCAGGTAGAAGATTCTCCCTGTCATTCATTACTCTCAGGTCAGGAGCTGAATTAGAAAAAGCTGCACTCCAGCCTGTGAATTCCTAATACTAATTTCAAGATCATTGAAAATTGTTTTTCCATGTGGGAAATTGGGGAAATTATAATTAAAAAGTTGCTTTAGCATCAGCTTTCCTTGTGATGATTCATACAGAAATAGAGCACATTAATTACTAGACCACGATATGTGATGGGATCTGGGAACTTTCTGGTTTTGTTTTTTTTTGGTTGCTTGTTTGTTTGGTTGTTTTTTTTGGAATTGCTAAATACTCACAGTTCCCAATCTGATTGAGCAGTGTCTTTTCAACATCTTTGGAGGGTTGGCCTTCATAGCCTTTTTGTAAGAGGGGGCAGTATCACTTCTTGAGATATTTATTAGATCTGTCATGGGTTTTGTTGTTTTTTTCTATGTGCCAGCTGTCAGAATCAGGAAATTGCACCATCTATTCAGCTGCTGTTGCTAAATAAGTAAATAGGCCTAACCCTTTCTGATGGGAAACTTGTAATTTGGTGACGCTCAAAAACTGCTCATCAAATACCAAGCTCCAAATCTTATAATTTGGAAATGATATATCATGATAAATTTTGTCTATGTAGGTTTTCATACTGAATGAGTCTTAGTATTCAATTATTAGTATTAAAGGAAGAATCAAGCATTATGCTTTAAGATTACCTCTGCTTTTTCCTAGATGTTGTTATGCATTGCATGGAGTGTCCACAGCTTCTCAGAGGGAGTTTTCTCATGCCAGGTTTTATGTATTGAGATGTTTACCTTTTTCTACTGTTAATTCTAAATTTTAGCTTTTACTCAGAATTATATCAGGCACTTCTTAATTCTGATTCACTAAATCTTCACTATTTGCTTGCTCTGGAGCAGGAGCTTAAAATACAGGGGAAAAGTTGAAGACCACTGGTAGAAAGAACAGATGAACACAGAAGGAGAGGGGAAGAGAGAAGTGTTGACAGAAAACAGTTATGAGATGTAGGAAGGACAGTGGGAAGTAATAGCCATTAAAGAAACCCTTTAGGAAAAGGAGCACAGACTGACACTGGTGTGACTCTACAAGCAAGGCTTTGTATGGTTTGATATGCTTAAGTTGTGACCTTAAAACTCAGGTGGAGTTTCATGAGAAAGCTGGCATATTTATAATTATTAAATTAGCTAAAAATACACCCTTTTCCAACATCTGAGTAGCATTCTATTATTATTATTGGCTGGAATAATTTAAAAAATTTTTAAACAAGTTCCTAACACTGGAATGATAATGGAACTGCTTATTGAACTATTAAACTAAGCCTTAAGCACTTTTCTATGTATATAAATTACTTAGATTTTAATGGTAAATAAATTAATATTACAACTTAGTTCCTTTCAGCACCACTGATATATGAGAGGAATTGAACTGGTTGCTCAGCTTCCCAAGGCCTGTGTTTTTCTATCTATAATATGGTGAAAATTTTTATCAATTTTCATTCTCTGAATGAAATCACAGGGATCTTATTTTAACAGACTGCCTTAAAATGATCTTTCCAAAATAATGAACAGGTTCTCTAGGAAAGTAATTTTCTTTATATAGTTCAGGAAGGCATGTACGTACATGTGCTGATACTTACCTTTCTGTAGAGCCTGGATAGCAGTCTTTCTAAATTTTCTGAAAGGCATATTGCAATATATTATAATTCAGAGCTTCATGTTCTGTGTCTGGTGTGTGTGCCTGTTCACTGGGGATTTGTTTGACTGGTCCTCCTGCAGTCCCTTGGGAACTTGTTACTTCTGTCTATAAGATCTGGGAAATAGATCTGTCAGCCTCATGCTGTGTCTTCAGGTGCTGATCCTTGCCTTTTCTGTCCCTTTTTCAAGTAACAAGGGCTGAGGCAGAGTGGTTGTGACCATGAAAGCCAGTGTAGAAGGCATTTAGGACACAGCCAGACCTTCTGTATCTGTCAGTAACAGCTGGAGAGAGATGGAAGAGAACTTTTGTTCCTTTTTATATGAAATGACTGGCCTTGCCATGCAAGGCTAAAAAACCTGATCACGGGTGCTAAACTACTTGTAATTGAGATTTTTTTATTGGGGGCCTGGTAGGATGATAAAAAGGATTAGGAATCAAGAAGGGTTTGTACAGTTCCCTGCATGAACCTGGACCCATAGTGTGGTTTTTTGCACATAAAACCGAGTTTTCAGTGTTCAACATTATCAGTTAAATGCTGCAGTATTATTTCTGTGTCTGTTTTGTTAATAACCTGCACTACTAAATGTGAACAAAGGGTAAAAATCCAGTTTGATTCTGACTGGATTTCTAGTGGCAGAGATTTTGCTAAAAGTATTGCTGTTATTAGGACTACTTGGTGCCTCTGCTAATCATGTGGGAGTGGCAGGGATAGAGTGAAGGCAGAGCTACTCTCTCCATCCAGCAACTCAGTCTGAGGCCCACCTTATATTAGTATGAGGGGAAAACTTCATACCAATTTGAGAATTTGCTGTGGAGTGGAGCCTTCTATTTACGTTGGATGAGCATGTGCTTCTTTATAAGGAAGACTTTGAGAAGTTCCCAGTACTTCCTGGGCTGTGGTTGCTGAGATTATACAGTGATGCTTTGAACCTTTTCACTGAAATGTGCTCTTTCATGTGAAGGGAAATACTTCCTCAAATACAGGCTGTGTTCAGTTGGGATGAAGGTAAATTTCTCTTACCTGAATTGCTTTCTGTAAAGAGTTAACTCTCTTTTATAGAGCCTAGCCACCACTTCTGCTACTGCAACAATTACAGATTACATACCTGAACGTACCAACTCTCTACCTTGCAGTCATGTGTGTTGAAGATGACAGTGCTCTGAGAGGGAACCTTCGGTTCTCTAACTGAAATCTTGTTTTTAGTCCTTGTGTGAAGATAGCTATAAGCAAATACAATGAATGACTTAGTTTATTGTCAGAAATGTTTGTGTTATTCTGCAGTTATGAATGCTGCACTGTGCTTTGCTAGACAAATTAACATAGTTAATAACACAACAATGATAAGGCTTTTACTGTTTACTGAAAAACATTTGGCTCTGTTGTCTCTGGGGATTCATTTGGAATATCTGTATTTTCACAGCTGCAAAATACAGGTGGTGTGGGCTGTTGTTGAATGAGTATGACATGTTTTTCAAAGGCAGAAAAATGAAGTCAACAGTCACACGACTAATTGACAATCATTAGTGAGTTGATCTTTTGCACCAATTGTTGGTTTAAGGCTTGAAAAATCTATCATTATCCCTGACAGCAAAAATTAGCCTGGTGAGATTCCAGCTCTCAGTTGACTAATTAACTTTTCTAATGCTGATAGACTTCCACCAGGTACACCTAGGAAATAATGGCTGTGGTAAGAATCCTCAGCTATCCCTTCATTTGAACGGGGTCCCTCTTGGGAACTGTGTTGCCAGGCGATTGGTGAGCAGTCTATCAGCACTGAAGGTGTTAAGTAGAGAGAGCACTCTCTTGGTTGCCTTAGGAAAGAAGGTGTTCATACCTAAACTGAAATATCTTATCAGAATTCCAAAAATGCTTTCTGGATTAGAGAGCTAGGAAATACTATCTTAAAAATTATACACAATGTTGTAGATGCTTCTGATTTCTGTGGGTTTTTTTTTCTTTTTTTCTTACAGATGCTGTTATGTTTATGGTACTGATACAGCAAAGAAAGTCCTTTTTCAAAAAAATGCTGCAAATCTGCTGTGTTTGTGTTTCTACCATAGCTGAAATTGAATTTGTAATCCTGTACTGTTTGACTAATTTTGAAAATTACATTTCTAATTTTGTAACAGCACAGTTCTTACTGAGAAAAACACTGTAATTAATAGAGTTAAATGAAGGTAGTAGAGGTAGAAAGACTAAAAATGAATTTTCAAGACAATGTGACAGTACCGGTATTTCTTTAAATCAGTATGACTGAGTGATTGGTATTTCACAACAAGAATGTAGAGGTCTTTCAAGAAAAACCTGACATTTATTTTCTTGACTGAGGATGATCTAGCACAAATGGCATGTTAATAGTGGTAAATAGGGAAGTGTTACATGAAAGGCACTGTATGACACACAATATCAAGATATGAGGCACATCTATTTTATTTCTTAAGTTTTTTTGCTTCATTTAGCTCTTCACTAAGCTAAGACTGAAAAAAGGATATATATCTAAATATTATCAAGTTATACGACTTATGCTCTGCACCCTGATGTCTATTGCATAATTTGGGCAGTCACATGGCTTTGTACTCTAATCTATTAATNTTTCTTCAATTTGACCACATCTGTGTGTTCGTAGGGGTGTACTTTCACATAACAGATAACCTTCTCACACTGTACTTGAAATAGAATTTTTAGTGGAAATATTGATATCTTGTTCAAATATGATAGTACCAGACTTTAATGTTGGTTAACTGCAGAAGTTCAATTTCAAGAACAACTTAATAAATGCCTACTTGTGTTTATATAATGAGAGAATAATGCCAGGTTTAAGTCCTGGGGTATTTTTCTGCTGTTTCCTTGCGGTTACCTCCCCCACACCAAACCAAAAGAAAGAAAAGAAATGAAAAAAACCAAAAAANTCTCATACAAAGAGAAAGAGTGCTCTATAGAAAACATGAATACATTTAGCCAGTGTAAAACAGCTTGAGCCATTTTCATTTCCACTGTGTATTATGTATTTTTTTTAAAGAAAATCAGACATGGGAAAATTAATTTTAACTTCATGATTTATGAATTATTAATTCATCATGACTGGGATTATTTACATAATGAATAGTAGTTAGGCAAAGAGCANAAACCTCCAAAACACACCCAAACCCCAATAAAAACCAAACCAAGAATCAAAACCAAAAACCCAAGCCAAAACCTGCAACCCACAAACCAGTGTGATGATTGAAGGTACAGGAGTCCCCTTTAAGTGATCAGGAGTTGCTGGTCATACAGAGCAGAGTCAAAGCCATTACTCAGTGTGTGAATCAAGTGTGCCCCACACTGCTGGCAGGTGGAGAATGTGTCTTTCTACCTCAGAGCCTCTTGCAGTGAGTGAAAGGGATTTCCCTGTAAGTACTCAGGTGATGGACAAGCTGAGAATATTTGTTTGTACTTTGACCCACAAAGCATTTTAATGAAAAGACTCTTATGGCACAATATAGCAAAATTAAAGGTGAGAAATGGGAAGGGTCTGGGCTCAACTGCCCAGGCTCCCAGTGCAGGGCAGGTCCTGCCCTTCTCAGCTGCAAAGCTGCAATAGAGACAGCAGGACCAGCCTGGTCACCCTGTTCAAATGCCACAGTATTCAATCCTCTATCACCTTCACGTGTACATGGGAGTTTTTGATGAATAAGAATTGGCGTGTGTGTGCACTTAGTGTTAAGTACGTGGTTAAATGCTTCTCTGAATTGGAGTTTAAAGAGTTGAAGGAATCTGGTCTTCATGTAGTCTGAGTCATGAGTACGTAAATGGCTGGTGTGTTACTGATGAATGGTTGTAGTCCTTTATCTCAGAACGGTGTAAAAGTGTTTCTTGTGCACTCAGTTTTTTCAGCTCAGTGACTTTTCCACGTTTAATGTATTTGCCAAAATCCTTACTGCAGAAGTGGTTCTGCTTGTGATTGGTTCTGTCAACTTGTCCTGCAGCCCTCAATATGTGTATTTCTTAGCATGTGATGGAGTAGCTGATTTGGGTAATTTGGAAGCTCCTTTTGCAGGCTGTGGTTAAGCACAAAGTCTTATGTTAAATCCATCCCATGAGTTAGGGGAAACTGGCATGAGGCCCTCAGCATCCCATATACATTTGACTTGCTGCATGTTAAGCATCAGTACGTCACATACTCCAACACTGGTCACATATCAAAGGATTTTAGAGAAACAAAATGTACAACATGAGAACTAATCCCTTAGATAATTGCAGATGCTACACTGCATCTTATTTCAGTGCCAGGAGTTTCTGCACTCCGGTGCTGGATACATCACTGACTCACAATGCTGTGTTTTATAAATGTACCTGAAAAGTCTCTTTGAAAATCTTACAATCTGTCAATTTTCTCATTTGTAATACAGGATTTAAATGGTCTACTTCCCAGGAAAGGTAGTTAATGCATTGCAAAATTCTGTGCATTTCAAATTCTCTTTACTTTAGATACTGCTATGTAACTGGAATATATGAAATAACAGTGTGCCTTAGTTCTCATGCAATACCAATCAGCTTTTCTTTAGTCATTGTATCCCCTCCACCCCAATTAATTAATTTCTTTCTCTGCGTGCTGGTTTAAAATTACCTAATTACCTGTAAACAAAGGGAAACATGTTTCTGGGGTTTTTAAATGGTGGAGTTTAATTTTTACTAATCTTATTAAATAATAATATTAATAAGACTTAACGGTTCTCATACAAAGAGAAAGAGTGCTCTATAGAAAACATGAATACATTTAGCCAGTGTAAAACAGCTTGAGCCATTTTCATTTCCACTGTGTATTATGTATTTTTTTTAAAGAAAATCAGACATGGGAAAATTAATTTTAACTTCATGATTTATGAATTATTAAT
>VZTT01021753.1:14827-42196 GCA_013400855.1 Buphagus erythrorhynchus
TCTGGACACAATCCTGTGCAATGTGCTCCAGAAAAACCTGGCTTGAGCAGAGAGTTTGGACCAGATAACACACCGTGGTCCCTTCCAAGCTGATCCATTCTGTGATCTGTGATAAGAAAATATATTAGGAAACCAGGCTATAATAATCTGATGTTCCTGTTCTTGGGTATTCAGCCCATCTTTAGGACTTGGCCTATTTTTCCAGAGGTTTTGACCACTCAAGGCTGCCAGGAGCCTTGAGTTGAGTCCAACTGGGTGAAGTTGAATAACTTATGTTCCTAGATACAAAATTAATTCTTTCTGAAATTCTACTTGAGGATTTTATGTGAAAGCTGGTTGAGAAGACAGCTATATAAAGGCTCAAATTTTAATATATTTGGTCCATTTTACAGCATTTTTGGTAGTGTCACATTAGACAGAAATTGAAGGAAAATACCTTACTAGTACTTGAATGAAGACACAGAATCTTCTACTATAAAACAGAGTCAGACATAATTAATTGCATGATTCTTTCTGTCTATTTGTTGGTCATTGGTAAAATTAAACTCTCCACTATGTTCTGTCCATCAGCAGTATGCATTTTTAAAGTACTTTTCTTTAATTTGAGAAGACAGCCAAATCCTGCAGCAGAGTGGTTGCTCTGTCCACAACTTGATCAATAGCCTTTCATTAATTTTGCTTCATTCTGGACTGTAACCTCTACAGTTTGACAATGTGTCAACTCACCAGGAAAGTTAATCTTACTTGCAAGATACTACCAGAATATGGGTTTTTCTACTTGTCAAGCATATTTCCATGATCAGGCACAAGTCTCCCATCCTCAGGGCTGGAATTCCCTCAGAATTAAAGTTCAGAGCACAGTTTCTGGGTTTTACCATGATCTGAGCTCTGTTAAATTACAGTTTCTTCTTGATTGCTTTCAATCCCACAGTGAGAAGAAGCACCATATTGTTGCTGTCAGAAAAAGATCCTCTCCAAATCCCACTGCTAGACAGCAACAGCTTCACACTGATCTCCACAGCCTGGAGCTGCACACTCACTCATTACAAGGCACAAGTCCCACAGAGGTGCTGTATGTCCCACTAGCACTATGAAAACAGAGCACCCACTATTTGCCAGCTATTTGATAGCTCATTCCACCTCTTCTTCAACACTAGGCAAGCACAAGAGATTTTAAAAATGCTTGGGGCAAGACAGTTAAACTTTTGGGGAACAAATCAGAAACAAAATATAATAACAACCTAAAATGAAACAGCAATACACTTAATAAATTAGTACCTGTCTAGCTGCTTACTGCTTCTCATCCAGGACACCACAGAGATCAGCCAGGAAAATGAAATCCTGCTTTTTCCCTGAACACTTGCTTTTTTACTGCAACCTTTATCAGATTTGATGAAAAATGTCCTAATTTTGAGTAGTAACTGTTCCATAGGCAAGTCCTCAGTTCTAGGTCTAAGGCTAGACAGATAACTGGTGATCAAGCCCCATTTATGAAGCCATCATATTCTAGACAGACACCTTGAAACTATTTCCTCTATTCTTCTGCTTCACTTATTTCAAACCTAGATTGTTACTTTTTTCCCAAAGCCAGTGTAGCCTTGATGACTCATATCTCACTCCTCCATTGCCTTCTGGAGCTGAAGGTTTGGCCATGAATGCAAATTCCTTAGAAGTTTCATTCTAAAAGGCTGCATTTGATATTTAATGATGCTTCTCTCTGCTCATCATTGTTTTTCCTTCAGGTCTGCACTTATTCCAACAAGGCTATTCCTGTGCCCTGGTGATTAAAAGACACTTTTTCCTGTTCTGCTCGACTGCCATTTCCTGCCCAAGCTGAGCTCCTCCTTCATACAAGGCTACAACCTTCCTCCATTTAACACTAGGGAAGCCACACACTATAAAGCTGTCCTCTGAAGGTCACAGTGTCACATGAGCTTTGCTACAGACCTGTAAAGAGCATTCAGACTAAGAATAAGAGTTGTGTCCAGATATCCATAGAAATGGAAATATCCCCTTATCTTGTCTCCTACAGGGAGTCCCTGTAGGGTGTCACAGCCCTCTTTCATCCACAGGAATTCTAAGTGGGTGTCTGCTGGAGCATATCACCCACAGCTTAACTGGTCCCAGAGCCCTGCAGGGGCTTTGGCACAGTGTTATGCCAGGGAATCCATGGAACAGTCCAGACTCATAAGTGTGCCAAGGTGGCTTAAAATCTTGGTAGCAGCCCTCCCCTGCTGTGAGATCTTTAAGCAGGACAGTTCTCTTCTTGTACAAATATGAAGTACAGATTCCTGCATTGTGAGAGCTCTAACCAGGAGAGCTTTCTTGTATGAATCTATAGTATAACTGATCTTTTCCACAGAAGTGCAACTACATTTAATCAATCTTCTGAGATGTATATCACTATCCATTCCAAATCTATGGTTAAGTTCAAATGTAGGCTGGAAGGATGAAAAAAGAGATTTTTTTTTTTTTTTCAATTTGTTCAGTACTGTGCTTTCCCTTGTTCAGCAATGCCCTGTTTTTGAGCCAAGGTCCCAAACCTTGGGACAGATTGCCCAGTTCCAAAATGAGTTCCCTGCTAACCAAAACAGCAGATGGCCACACCACAGAGATACATGATGATGTTCCGGCTTGCAGCACAGAGCTAAAGCAGAGCATCAAGCAGTCTCTGGAAACAGAGACTCTGGAACTTTCTATTCCTTCTCCTGACAGGGTAGCTACTGTTAACACTATTTGAAACACACGTGACTGCAAATCTGGAAACCAATTTCCTAGGAATCATTAAGAACGTCAGAACATCCAGCAAATTTACTTGCACTGTAATTATTTCTTTCTCAAGCACTGGCAAGGAGTGGCAGAAGAGTAACACTAAAACTCAGGAAACAAAGTGACCTTCAGACAGTACAGTACCTACCACTCACCAACTCTATTTAATGAACTTGCATGAAAACAGGGCTTAATGAATAACAAATAACATGGTATATCATCTGAAGAAAAAGCAAGCTGGAATTTTCTCTCTATTATTCAGCAGTTGGCAGGAGCTGATTCACAAAGCATGATAGACTGGATCTTTTCTGACATCATCAAAATTACAAGTGAAATTGTTTTCCATTATTAATTATAGAAATGTCCCTTTTGTTTCCAGAGATCTTAGAAATGGTGAAACAGCATCTGGTAGCAGTACACTGTAGACATATAAACCTCAGCAGACAACAGAATGCTTGAAAGAGTTTGCTTCAGACTAAACAAAATGTCAAGTTTGCTTTCCATCTGACAGAGCAAACCCATTTTTATTGGAAGCCACTACAGAAATAGCACCAAAGACTGCCAGCCTTAATGTGACACAGGCATGTACAGAGAGGCACCCGCTCTCGCTCTCTAGCATTACTTTTTAACTCTCATTTTGAAATAACTTGAAGATGTGGCAACAGTTACCACTTCTATCCACTAGCAAAATCCTGGAGACCAGCAAAGCTACCAGGCAAACCAAGTCCTTTCCTCCATCCATAGATTTTAGTTGGTAACATGTAGATGTTTTAAAGTTCACAGCGGAAGAGGAAGCAACTTACAGGTTAAGAGAGAAAATTTTTGTTTGGTAACTTCATTAACTTGCACTTTAAAGGCATCAGATTTTGTTTCATATTTATAAATAAATACTTCTTGCAGTTTCCTGGGTTAACAATTCCAGAATAATGATATTATAGCACAGAGGCTTGTAAAATTACCTTTATTATGTTTTCTGTTACTGCTTTCCCCTCTCTGTCCCTTCATCTCTCATTTTGCAAAACAACACATTGCTAAGGGCATGGGACTTGTGATCCACTTCCCCAGAAAAGCCTCCCACCTCATCCCCAGGGACAGCACAGACTCCATTTGCCTCACTCCAACAGACTCATATTTCAAACACTTATAAAGCAAGACACAAGTCCAGGAACCAGCCCATTTAGTATGAAGAGCCTTTCCAGTTTAAATACATTGACCAGTAGTTTCCCCAATCTTCTAAAAGTGCAAATAGGACACAAACTGGGTCTTCCAGAATTCTATTCTGAGACTTGAAAAATTCAATCTCAACCATTCACTTTATTAAAACAAACAAAAAAAGAAACAAACAAGCACAAAACACCATGTAAATTGTATTAACATGCTCCTGCATGGTAAGCAAATTATAAACCAGCAAAGTTTGTAGACAAGAGTTTGTACGGAATTTTCTTGAGTCTGAGGAAACCCTCAAAAAATACTGTTATTGCTTCATAGATTCCAGGAAGTTTCTGAATTCTATATACCAAAGTTTTAATTCTATAATATAGTGAATACAATCCCATAATAGGATAACAATATCCAAAAGTTCAATCTTAGTTATCTTATTATAGTATTGTATTCACTGTATTACAGAATTACAAAACTGCATGAATGGACCATGGCAGAAGCTTATGGTGAAATCCTACTCTCTCTCACATCAACCTTTCAGTGAGTCAGCTACAGAATATGTAATGAAAACCCTAAAACCTGGAGGCAATGTTTTGAAAGCTCAAAAAATTCAGAAACATCAGAGGAAAAAGCAAAGTGTTCTCTACTGGCAGCCTGAGAGCCTTGCAGAGCCTGCAAGCTTCCAGGTCAAGCTCAGAGGTTCTTGGTAAGGTTCAAAATGTTCAGAAGTTCACAGGCATGGTCACTCCAGGTTTAATGCTTCCACAGATCACCAATGGGACCCACGTAGTAACAATCCTTACTTATCTCTCACCAGGAAAATGCTTCTTTTGGTTATTTACAGGCTTCTTTCTCACTTATCTGGTAGATCTTTTCCTTATCTATGGACTTCTCTGGAGTGGGGAACTTCCTTTTTTGATCCCACTTTCAAATTCTCAAGACATCTCAAGATTAGGGATTTCATACAGCCTTGTACCATGAGAAATGTTTTGGTGAAGTAGTATATATACCAGGCTGTTTAGTCAGCATCATACCCATAGGGAAATAATAGAAAAAATCCCCAAACAAACAAACAAAAAAAAAAAGGAGAAAAGTTTCTTTCTCTAAAAAGCAGTAACTTGCTCGCTCTAATGTAAATATTTTTAAAGTATTCCTGTGACATACAGAAAGTCACCTGACAAGTTAAGTTGTACTTAGGTTTTGCTATATTTTGAGACTGTTATGCTGCTTGTAATTACTCTGACTTGTAAAAAAAAGCCTAAAAACCTAATCTTGGTAGTGATGCTGGTACTGACAGAGCAAGTTATAGACACTAAAATTAATTATATTCAAACTAAAGCAAATTTGGGAAACATATTGGGATGCACTCAGCATTTGGCTACTTTTCAAATTACAATCCACCATTTTTATAGGCTTGTGGTAGAGCAATTAGTTTTGTGAACATGAAGTTCCATGTGAAAGGCCCAGATGGAAAGAAGTGAGTGGGCAATTAAACACCCCCAGGTACCTACAGAACACATCCCTGCAGCAGCAGCCAGGTGAGTGCCAGTGCCCTTCCTCTGCCTCCAGCTGTCACACGTGAGGCAGGAGAAGGGTGAGCCTGGACACACTGCACCCATCAGGCTTCTTCTCTTACAGTTCCCACAGCTACAAGACAGGTGATGTAACACAGAAACTGCCTTCACCTGCACTCTTTAGCACTTTACAAACTTTTACCTGGGTATCCACACAAACTATTAGTATTCTTAAAACTGTCTTTCTCCCCAGAAATATGCCACAGGCTTCTCAACCACATCTCCTAACTAACTCCCATTATAAAACTCCAAAATAAATACACAGAGAATGAAAAAAAAAGTCTCATCTTGTACTAATCTCTTAGCAATAAATTTACAATAATAAATATGAATTCTATAAATCCACATGATTACCAACCATATAAAGTTAATATAAAAAAAGGATCCCATCCAGTATCTTCCTTCCTCATATTTCTTGTAATCTCTAAATCTTCCAGACAAAGCCATTTATCCTGTGCTGCTGAACCCCAAACTAGAACTGAGGAAATATATTTGAAAGGCAAACCAGCTTTTAGTGGCATATCAAAAGCAGCTGGAAATACACAGCAGTTCATAGAAAATGACAATTCTTCAGGAAATGATTAGTGGCTATTTTCAGAATCACAATAATATGCACAGAGCTACACAGAACAAAAGACATATACAGTCTTTGTCATGTGACGTTTATTGTAATAGACACTTGAAAGACAAAATGAGAAGGATCCAACTCTATTCTCATTTGCACTTATTTTAAATAAACAAAAATTCCAGTGACTCCAGTGCTTCCAGTCACCTCACGAAATTACTGGCTAATGATGCTTGAATCAAACTCACTTTATCTCCTTCTGCTTGTAATTTAGACTCAATTTCTTTAATATAAATTCATTTCTTAAGATTATAAAGAAGTTATAAAATCCAAAGAATGAAGATCACCTCAGCACTAAGTGCCACTTTTGGCACCAGCTTCCAGCAGATTCCAGAAGGATGAGAAAGTAGGGCAGCCCTGCTATTATTGCCAATTAGCAAATAACACTCATTAAGCCACATAAGTTCCCGGGTCCCCACCAAATTCCAGCTTTATCAATGAATACTTTTCTAAAACTGTTTAATGCCAAAATCTTCCTTTTCAATCCACAGTTTGAGCAAGCCCCTCTCCTTGCTGTAAACTGCAAACTTGCCTTGAGGTGCCAAACAATTGCCAAGTTTTATCATTGAAACAGCTGGATTTTGGTGTTAGCAGGTGGGGAAAAAAATCCCTGGGCTATTCTTGAACTCAATAAAGTGGATTGTGGGATCTTTGAGGGAGGAAGAGAGTTATACAATTCTATGAGTGCTTTCCATGAAAACCAAAGATCCTTTGGAAAATTTATTTATAGCATCACTTGACTTTACAGTAAAAGCTGGCTCAGAATACAATCACAGAATGGTTAAGGTTGGAAGGGGTCACTGGGGTGGCAAATGCTCTTTTTTACCACAGGAAACTCTGGGTGGATTTCACAACACACCACANTGGCTCAGAATACAATCACAGAATGGTTAAGGTTGGAAGGGGTCACTGGAAGTCTTTGGTTCAATCTCCCTGCTTAAGCAGGTTCCCCTAGAGCATGTTAACTGGGGCTGTGACCAGGTGGTTCTTGAGCATCTCCAGTGAGGGAGACCCCACACCCTCTCTGGGCAGCCTGTTCCAGTGCATGGTCATCACACAGCAAAGAAGTTCTTCTCATATTCAGGTGGAACTTCATGCACATTAGTTTCTGGTTGCTGCCTTTTGTGCTATGCTTGACTCCCACTTTATTAGACAACCAAAATAGCTATTAAGTTGCAAAATCCTTTGTCTGAAAAAAAGCAGTTTCTCTGGCAGAACTGACAGCCCAGAGGCACCTTTTCCCTATCAGTAAATTAGCTGGATTTTACACAGCAGTAACACTCACCTGAGCTGTGAGAATTTCCCATTTCAGTCATCACCCAGATCTTTCTGTAGACAGCATCCTCTCCCTTTACTGTGTAAATCCACTGTGCTTTTCATGCCCTAACTCATTTTTCATAAGAGCTGCCTGCAGGGCTGGAAATGCCATCTGCACCAAAGCACAGGTTGGGTTTGCCCTCTTCCCCCTCCTGTCTGCAGCCCGTTTGCTGCCCTGGGAGGTTTCCCTGCCTGCACAACCTGAAATTGTGCCAGTTAAAACTCTCTCCTTCCCATTTCCCATAGTCCTTTGTTCCACTTTTCAATTCAGTCCAAGACATGCTTCTTAATTTATACAAAAACTGGTGGAAAGTCATCAAACATTTTTAGGCAACCACCCTGGAATCCATATTTCTTACGCATCTCCTTAACTGGATGTGTCAGCAGCTCCTTAGAAGTGAAAATCCTTAGAATATTCTTCCTATTAGGATTACATTTCAGATTTCAAAATTTCATCCTTTAAAATAACTTTGCAGAATTCTATTACACCCTTTCACAGAGGTAAGAAGCACTCTGCACTTGGACAGATTTTCTCCTCATTTGTTCTAAGACAAGTAGATGTCATGGCTGCATACGTCTTATGGTTACAACAGAAATTCCTTCTTTTCATGGGAGAGTCTGCCACCTTTCCTATCCTGATCTCCTTCTTATGCTGGAATAACCCCTTGGATTCTCATGGTTGCTTTGCTGGTGTAAGAAACTAACAAAATGAGCAAGGCAAATAAAATACAGCCCTAAAATAAGGTGTGTAACAAAGCTGTTATCCTGTGAAGATGTCAAGTGTTTCTCAGATTTTGGAGGAATCATTTATACAAATATTTAAGCCCTCAAAGCCAAAACATTTACCAATCATTTAGACATAATCATCTTGTCACTTACACAGAGCTCAACAAACATGTCATTGGGGAAACCCCACAGTGTAATTAACATTGCGTTGAATGACAACTGAAGAAAAACATTATAAGCAGTCTCATTCAAACCTGAAAGGCAGAATCTACTATGTCAACACTTGCTTCACCAGGAAGATTGATTTTCCCCATTATTATTCTTAACTGTACACATGTAGCTTTCAGTTTGATTTCACTGACTATTTTAATCATAGCTTGACTTTGAGGTTTTCTGTTTAGCAGTGCAGTCCAAAGTTTTATTCTCAGGAAAGCAAGGGATCAAACCACATTGCCTGAGAGCACAGTTAAGAGACCTGATGGTCAGAATGGAGAAGAAAGAAAGGAAAACTTACTGTAATTTTTATTAACTTTCAATTTTGTAGGTAAAATTTTCAGAACATAACCAACAGTAAACAAACCAAACTAAATAGTAAAAGCTGGTTCCACTCCAGTAATCATTATATTTTTCTAAATGTAAATGTCCAGTCTTCTAAAGGAACTGTAGCCCCCAAAGCTCTTATTTTTCTGTCAGTGTTGTTCAATTTCATAGAGCAAAGCAAATTGCAGTCATGTTTACCTAGGTTATAATACATTTCCTCTACATTGACTGCAGAGATGCAAGCAGAGCTATCTGTCAATGTACCACTTTAAAATATAGACATAACTGTTCTCTAAGCAGCACAGATCTAGAAAGATGCAGCAAGGTCTCACCGGCATATCTGAATTCTGCATAAAGTACTATTAGTGTCTGATTAATTATTAATTACAAGAATGTAGTTGAACAGCATTTAACTGGGGAAAGGCCATCAGCAAATTGCAATTTTTCTGCCAAAATCACCTAGCACAGCACTATGTTACTTTCTGCCCTATTTAATGTGGATCACAAGGAGGTAGTGAGTGGTCTGAAAGCATCAGTCCCACACAGTGGCAAAGGCTGTGGTCCATGGTCCTGCCCAATTTAACCAGACAGAATCCTGCCTAAAAAGCATGACTGGGAGATGTGAGTATTATTTATTTCAACATGAGCAAGAGGAAAATGTTCAGTTCCAAAGAGATGTTAGGCCTGTACATGGGAAGCCGACAGCACAGATGTTCCTGAGCTCCCTTGAGCTCCCCCTCCTCTCCTGCCTGAGGGGTTTGGGCACCTCCCTCTCACCTAGCTGTCTGTTCAGGGTCCCTGCTGACAACACAGGGACCACAGCCATCCTTCTTCAGGAGGAAAGGAGCATCTCTCCAGCTATCCACACACATTTCCTGCAGTCAGCAGATCAAACTGAAGACCCTTCCCACACCTCCTGCCATGCTCAGCTGCTTCATGCCCTATCCCATGGATGTGCACCAGATCTGCCTGTGAGTGCTGATGTCAATGCAGCTGTGACATCACTTTTTCCCTAACAAACCTGTGTCATGTTTGGGATGTATCACAAATACTTGAATTCTGCCAACTGAGAAGAGCAGAACCAGGGCCTCCATTGAAAAATGGGGGCCATTCCTATTTTGCTAACTTACAGCTATAAGATATGTGCTGAAGGAAAGCTCTAGCACTACCTCAGGTCAGGGCTGAGCAAATACTTTTCAACTATTACTTGCAAAATAAGAATTGTCTGGGTCATATTTAAATTATTTAACTGTCTGAATCCACTCCAGAGAAAAAATACTGCTGAGGAGAAGGAAAGCTTAAATTTTGTATGATTAAAACACGGATTCAATAATGTCTGCAGAACTGGCCATTTCCAACTGGGCACTGAAAACCAGGTGAACCTGCACCTACCATTCAACTGTAGGCATCACAGCTGCAGGTCCTCTTGTGTTAAAGGACTCAAACCTGCATCTCCCATCCCCAGAGACTGCCCGAGCTCACAGAATTATTCTGGAAGTAGTTTGTCTCAGATCCAATAGAACAATGTAAAAATAAACTCTGGGCATTTTAGTTGAATTGTCTGAATGTGCAGAAAAAGCACCTCATCTCTCAAATGCACCCTTTAGCTACCAGGAAGCTAATCCATTCACACCTCCTTGGTGCTTCCATGCCTCATGGCAGCACTCTAAGTAATTTATTAAGTGACACTTACTAGGGTGTAGCTGAAGCGTCCCATTTCCTCACACCAAAAAACCCTGTTACATTTTTTATCACACACTTCCCTCCTCAAGGTGCCCTCTCAGTTTTCACATTTCACCAGAGCACTGAAATATTTTATAGCACTCATGAGAGCACTGGATGGCAGAGACACATGATCCCTGCCCAAGGAACTCACAGCCTGCAGGAGCAGGCAGGGACAAGGCAGCAGGATAGCAGAAGCAGTCAGTGTCAGAATTTCTGAGCTCTGGGATATGCCCTTCCCAGGCTTTTGCCTGGGAATTCACTTAGTGCTGCATCCTCTCCTGTCTGCCTTCTAGAGCACTTGCCTTTCAGAAAGAGGCATCTTCATAGTCCTGAGCTGCATCTGCATAAATTACTCTGCTGGTCATTTTTTCTATTTCTTAATTTCCTTCAGAATCTTTTTCTGCTTCTGACTTTTCCCTTCTTTTCAATTCTATTGTTAGATAAGTTCGATATGATTACCATTTTTGATTAATGAATGAAGGACAAATTCAAACACGCTGTTCTTCCCAATAACACAGGTCACATTAATTGCTTAAGAGTTAATAAGTCATCAAGCAGAGGTTTATGTGAGCTATTTTGCAAAGAAACTACACAATCTAAAAAGAACAGCAACTCAGAAGGCACCTTTATGTTGGCTGGAGAAGTTGGGCATCCTCAGGCAGGATGATCCTACAACCCCAAACAACTTCTGTTCACTTCCCCAGGCACTTTGTCTCCAGAGATCTGTTCACACAGCATTTTTGTGTCATCAGAGCAGTTGCTGATGGAGAGCTGGTAAGCACCAAGGGAAACAGAAACAAGGCATGCAGGCTGGTGGAGCACCACCACAATAAGCACTCCCAAGGGCTCTGTGGGAAGTGCTTCTCCCACCTGGGCTCTGTAAGAAACAGTGCTGCAAACAGCACCACGTGCAGAAGTATGAAACAACACCTGGGGACAGATCTGAGAATGGTTTTTTAGTCCACTCACTCTTTACTTGCAGCTGCTGTAAATACACGTGAAATTGCCCCACGTGATCCACCTTCTTCGATTTCTACACTGGCTTTTAGAGTAACAGAACCAGCTGAGTGTATTTTTTATTTTAGCCATTGCCTCTGCATTAAATAGGTTATGTTGAATGCTAAGGGAGAATGAACAAAAAAGATTTCTTCTTAAAAGCTGTCAGTGTAAGATTAGCCTAGCAGGACATGAATGCCAAGGAATCTCACACTGGGCAGCCCAGATTCAGGCACTCTGGAAATGCAGACACCCTGGGAGAGCACAGCCCTTTAATTGCAGATACATTGGATCCTAACTTACACTTGTAATTATTTGTTACTGCTCATCTCCATAGAAATGAAAGGATTTACATATTTTTAAATAATTGCTTTAGAATTTTCAAACATATCTTACAATTTAGAGCATTCAGCCTGTCTTATCTAAGCTGCTAGAGCAGAGAAACAAATAAACCAGTATGAGTCCCCCTTCTTTTCCTAATGTATTTTTATGTTCTGCATACTTCAGTTTTTAGCAATACACTTTTTAAACTGATAAATTGAGATTTGCTAGAACTATTTGAACATTACATCTGACTACTGTGCCATTTCTCAGGAGTCACAGGAAAGAGTTTAAATTTTCTTCTGTAGTGTTGCCCTCCTTTCCTATGTTTTTCAACTTTTTACTGTGGTACTTGAAAACAAAACTGACCAAGCAAGCCCAACAATTAATTCCAAAAGCAGTGATTGCAACAGAAAGTTGGTCTAATAGATTTTAAATAGGCTAGTGCTCCAATGTCCCTATCTCACACGGCCAACAGTCATAAATTCTAACTCATTCTTTTAAATCAGAAGCAGGTTGCTGATGCAGACAGATCCAGTTTCACCTGGGAAGTAATGAGGTGAAGTCATTGTATGGGAGAGAAGAAAAATACATCCAGCTGACTATGCAGCATTTAACTCAATGGCTCTCTAGAGGGAAGCATCAACAGCAGGGGTGCAGCTGACAAGTGAAATGCTGCTTTGTGGAACACTTTACTACCCATTTGTGTGCTACAGGAATACCAAATCGTCAAAAGGCCACAGAGGAACAGAACTCCATCAAAGCAATCTGCAGAGACACCTTCTGTGATTAGCAGGCAGGAATTCAGCAAGCTCATGGGCTTGCACAAAGCTTTGTCCCTTGAATTTTGTTAGAAATTAGTTTTCTGAAAAATGCCTGTCCAGGCTGCAGAGTGCCTTATAGTATTGACAGATTATAAAGTCCCTGCTCTTAAACCTTAGACTATATAAAGGGTGCTTGGCAATAGGATTTAAGATCTCTCCTTCTACTCTGGATGCCATTGTTACCATCTAAAAAAAATCTCTACAGTCAGTACAATGAAGGAAGTCTGGTTTCTTAACAGATGTACCTCATCTTTCACTGTGAGTTCTAATTCAATCATCTCACGTGGCTGGGACCCACCCTGACAACCTCTCCTGCCTGAAACACATGAAGTCACCCCACGTCCTTCACCTCTTGGAGATCTTCCCCTTTCCTCCACTCCTTTCTCTTCATAAAACACACAAGACCAGAATGTATTTGTGACTTCACTGTCATACTGACAAACACCTCAATATTTTCTGTGAGATGACCTGACAGTCACAAAACATGGTTGGTGAATACATCTTTTCCATGGGAATCCAGGCTAAAATTACAACAGAAATACCTCCAACAGTAACACAGTCTCCCCCTGCTCCTGTCACTCTCAGACCTAGGCTGTTGTGCTTATTGTCCACTGAGCCACAAGACTGTCCCAACTCAACCTGGATGCCTGACCTCTGAAACACTTCCAAGCAGACTTCCAGTTTAGTAAAATTGTGATACTGGAATGTGTTGACAAATTTGACAAGGTCTGATTCTCTTTATCCCAGGGCTGCACTGAACACTATTAGAGAGGGCTCTATTTCAGAACTTCTTTACTGTTGAGCTTGCAGATTTCTGCAATCACAGCTCCAACTGTGTGACCTGGATAGAAAAGTGACTGTAGAAATATGGAAGTTTCCTATATGTTTGACATTTTATCAGTTAGAAGAAATCATCAGGAAAAAAAAACCCATTCTTTTTCTTAGAATTATCTCTACCATAGCTTCCACATTTTGTAGAAGCACTGCCCTGGCTGCAGATTGGGTCATCTCACTACAGCTAATCAAGAGCATGTCTCCTGTGTCCAGCACCACCATTTCAGTGAAGTACATCAGATAAAAGTCATTACATTAGCACACTAATAGCTGCTGCAAGTGCCCAACAACAGAAAGAAGATGGGCACCTACTGATTGATGGTATCTTGAAAAACCAAGAATTGCCCAAAACTTTGAAAGACGCAGAACTGCCCAAAACTTGCTTTCTGAGCAAGGGGATTATAATATAATTTCCAACCATTTCAAAGCAGACACGAAGCAAGGATTGTTATTCAATCCGAATTGCTTATCAATCGTTAATTAATTTGATTATCAGCAGCAGAAACCAGCTTCCTGAGCAAAATTTATCCAACAGGCTCACCATCAGATACTCTTCCCTCATTAAAAAATAGAAAAAAAGCATTAATGATCACCATAATTGTTTCTTCATGAACCCTTCCCAACCAGGGAGGTCACTTGTTTGCAGTATAAAAGAATCTGTCCTAAAATCAAAGTGTCCAAAGATAATACAAAGCAGTCTAAACAGTTTGGTAAGTGCCACTGCCCTACTCCCAGCCAAAAAAACACATTAGCATCTGATCCATCATCTGATCCATCATCTGCCACCTTTGTAACCTTGACAGCAAGCTGAGCAGCTTTGACCTGCATCATACCAATTTGAGAATCACTGGAAATTTGAGAATCACTGGAAATTTCCTCACAGCTGGGGGCTGCTGCACCTTGTTGTGACAGACATTGTTAATCAGACTGTCCTCAATCTTACTTGTCCTCATCTAGCTGCAGATGCAACTTTACAGATATAATATGAGAATGTACTACAGAAAAACGCTTATGAACAAAAATGTATTTTCTAGTCTCGTGTTCCTAAAGGAATCAACTCAAGGCATTCTGGTTTGCTATGTTTAAAAGCAAGCACATAGCAAGAAACTTATATTCTTTCTCCCACATATAAGGAATATTGCTTTGCTATTCTCTAAGCACTGCAACAATGGTGTGAAAAGATTTCTAGGAGAAATAGAAGTCAGAGTCTAGGACACAGCAACATCTATTTTCTTTTTCCTCTTAGTAAGTCTCCAGGGTTTTAACAATTATTAGATGCCTTCACTAAGGAAGAGTTTCAATGTCAGAACAGAAACACATGAATAGCAAGAAAAACATAGGAATTGAAGTGTTAATTCACTAAGGTAATTTTATAATTAAAAAAAAAAATAAAGTTCAAGGTTGACTAAATCACTACTGGGTTTTGCCATTATCCTTATTGACAGATAAAAATGTCTTTCATTTGTGTGCTGCTACTCCTTCCGGTGAAAATACAGGTAACACATTTGCATTTGTGCTTAGCTTTCTGTTTGAACTTAAGATTTGCTTTTTGGTGTATTGGGAAATTCTAATAGCACTCTAACAAGATTTCTAATTAGCAGATATGTATTTACACTTCCAGCTAAATTAAGGTGGGTTTTTTGGTCTGGGAATGACATGGTTTTCTATTTAATTTCTCAGTGGATGTGGACTGAAAGCACACAATGCTGATACTTCTTTAGAAGTGGCTATCATGAAGAGGATTTAAATTTTATAGACCTTCTTCGTTTTTGGTTGTGCAGTTCAAAAAAACCACTTTTTAGAATAAAGTGCTTATATTAGGACCATTGTATTGCTCTCATAAATAAGAAGTCATGCCTTCTTTAACTCTCTACCAATATAAATAGCTATCATTGCAAATAGACATTATCTTTATAATTCATAAGAATGGTTATAAATCATTAAATGGAAATTTGATATATTTTCATAATATTTTCATAATATTTTCACATACTACTGTGGAATGATTAAAAGTTTCATTTAATCTTCCATTATTTAAACTCCCACATACAAACAGCTAAACAGTTTACCAAAAGAAATAATGGAGCAAGCAATGAAAACCAAATTACAAATGCCTAATAGCTGGATATTTGTAAGATAAATAAGAGTACAGAACATATGAGACAAATAGGTTCCAAGAAAACCAACAGAGATTGCTTGAATTTGGAATATTACATTGTGGAGAAAACCAAGAAAAAACCATATCTACAAAGTCAATTTCTAAAACAAACCTGTACATTTTTCAGATTTTTTTTCAGTTCTAACTAGTATGCATTAAATAAACAACAAAAAAAATTGTGCAAGAAAGAATTTAAATCAAATACAGTCAAAGTCAGTAGTAAAAACCCTCTTGCCTTATGTTTGAAACAAGCTTTAAAACAATATCAACATGAAGACACTACAGATTTCTGTAGAAAAATAGTTCATAGCATCCTGTTTTCTTTTCGCCTTACTAGGTAATTGGTTGTAACAACATCTTTGCTGCTTGTTTTTTACTCCTTTCCCATTTCATCACTCCTTTAGACTGCTAGACTAAGGTTACTCAAGTAGTGGTAGTTTCGTTCTTTTATTTTTCTTTTTTCCTTCCCTCACAAGATTAATTGCATATTTATAGATACCACAAATCTTTCCCAGACCATATGGGAATAATTTCAATCTGCCCCAGGATCATTTCTGTCATTATTGGCTACTCATTCACATTAGAACCTGTTACCCATCCTGTTATTCACCATAAAAGTGAAATCCACTGTTACCTATTTGATGCTTCACAGTCATGCTGGGGTTTGTCTCCTGCCATTTGAGCAATTTGTGGAAGCAACAAGACCATCACCTCAGGAAGTTTTCAGAGAAACTCTGCTCATTCAAATGATGCAGAGCAAGTCATCTCACTCATAGATGTGTTACACATAATTCTACCAGCTTTACTAAACTGCCAGGAGTAGCATTATGTATATACACCAGTGATCCTGCAGCATGGAAACCAGGCTATGGAAACACTGGTCTCTCTGCTGTCACTTCTAGACTAAAAAAATCGTTTTTCCATACTTAAATGCTTTATTTGCAGAAGGCATGAGCCTGTCTCACACAATATATACCTGACACTTCAAGGGACTACAGTGTGAACTGTGACCAGTTTGGCTCCAGTTCTGGCCAGCTCTGCTGCAGCTGCTGACTGATGGGAAGGAGCACATAACCACTCACTGGGTGTTTTTAGTCCCAGCTCTGCCTCACACCACGGCTCCCAGGAGCTCCCTTGCTCAGTCACAGCTCCTTCCTATGGGGGACATCAGCCAGAAAGGCTGCTCCTGGGAAAGCTGGGGAGAGCAAACTGCAGCCACACTTCCCCCTTGTAATTCCCTTTGTTTTCTGATTTTTCCAACACAGCTCACCAAGATGTACCACGCCAGCAGGTGAGGACCATTCCTGATGACCATCTTGTGACACTCCAGGGGACGTGCCAGCCTTGGTCTCCACTACAGACTCCCTGGCCTGCCCTTTCACAGCCCTGCCATTAGCTGCATTTCTGAATGCCCTGCACTGGCTCTTTTTCCTAGCATTTTACAAGTCGTATACCATGAACGTTACACATCTACTTGCTCTGAATTCCATGACTGATTGTTCCATTACAAATCACATCCAGTGGTATCCTGTTGCCATTTCCAACTAAATTATCTGGACTTCTTCTAATTTACTTTTTCACATAGCAATACATTTCCTAGGATGGCTTGTCTGATCACATCTACCTCCACACCACATATTAAATTCATACTTCTGCAACCTTATAGGACTGTTTTATCTCACAGCAGAAGCAAGGAGAGAAATTTAGGATGGCCCAGCAAACACTGAGACAAGCAGAAGAATCACACAATAGTCTGTAATTGTACAAGTCCAAGGCTGTTGCCTCTTCTTCATTCAGGACACAGGCTAGACCTGGATTTGGGACAAATCTCAGTGCTGACAGTGCCTGCTTTCTGAGTAACCTTCATTGCTGCTGAAGTTGAGCAGGACACTGAAAATGAGGCAAACATTAGAGGGTTTGCAGGATGTTTTCATGATTCAGGTAACTATGAAGAACAAGCTCCTGTTCCAGCCCATGCTGCAAAGGGTACTGGAGTAAATCTGGTAGACTTGAGCTCACCCTGCCAGTGAGCTGATCCAAGTCTCTGCCTACCCAGAGCACAAAGCCCAGGCTCACATGCCCTGTGCAGGAAGTCAGGCTTTTGGCTGCATTCTGAAGTCAGTATAGTGAAGTATTAAGAATGTGACTGCTTCTACTGAGGTTTGCTTGGTTGAACCCCATCATAGCCAGGGATAGCTCATGCCCTGTTTCAACAGCAGCTGCAAAGGTGTGCAGCTCAGGGCAATCCTCCTGGGTCCTCCTGACAGCTATGCTATCAAGATGTGGAAAATAAGAGTTTTCCAAGAGGCAGAAATCTGCTAAAGCCTGGGCACAAAGGACTTTGGTTAAACCAAGCAGCAGAGATCAGAAGAAACAAACAAGTCCCCAGCAGATGCCATTGGAATTGCACATTTTTGCTGCTGTGAGGGAAGCCAGCTGAAGCAGTCTGATAATCACACATGGTACGACCAGCCAGACAGGAGCATAAACAAGAAAAGATGGCATACAAACAAAGCTGATGAATAAAAAATGGAAAATAATTCCAGGGAGAGCTATCTCAATAGTGCCTCTAAAACTCCAGTGTAAATAATCCTTCAAAGGTCACCTCATGAGAAAACTGAAATAAATGTTAGGCAAGAGTGCTCAGCAGCCTGCAGCTTTTCATAGACTAGGAGCATCCTGCACATGGAGCACCATCCTCATCCTCACCAGATGCTCATTCACCCTCCCAGCCTCACAAGTCACACAGACCCTGACACCACTCAGCCCTGGCAGCAGGAACAAGCTCTGCTGGCTTCCCTGCACAGCCACCCTGTCCCAAAGCACTCTGCACACACCAGCTACATCCTGTGTGGAGGTCACCCCTGTCCCTGGCTGCCACCTTTGCCAACAGATAAAAACAGCTCCAGCTCTTCCTATGTATTTATATGCAATAACAGTGCTCCACATATTTCTGCATGGCCCAGCAAACACAAGGTGTATTGCACACTTGGTTTTACTTGCTAAAACTAAACTACTATTCCCAACAGTGTTTTACAGTTGAATTTACCTAGGATAATATTCTAGGATGCACACTGTGCTGGTTTATTTTTAAACAGGCAACTACTGCATTTCATTCTAGCAAGCCTTTCCCTTCATTCTCATTAAAGGGAAAAGCTGTTTTCACAGGGATTCATAGAAACTGAGTAAAGGATGCTATATATATCTTATGAATCCTGTGTGGTTCCCAGCTGTCACAAGCCTTCAGAGCTAACAAAAAACAGAAAACACCCTGACAACATTTCAAACCATTCAGGAAAAATCCCCCAAAACCCAGAAACAAGTGTTGGGTGTTAATATGTACATAATGACTCCAACAATAACCTTTGAATAAAGCTCTGAACAGTTTGATGATCAGATGGCATGCACCAAGGTGACAAGAAGTGCCCTCAGACATGTCATTGTTTTCCTCCCATTTCTTATGATCTCTGACCCTGCTCTGCAGTGATCATACACTGCAGTTTTCCTTTTATCTAAAAGAAACCTAGAGAAGTTTACAATAGGTAAAGTGATAGTGCTGTAGACATAGCCTACTTCTCCTTCTGTGTGGCAGTTTTCTGAAATACTCATAAAATATGAATGTTTTAAGCTTCTTCATGGCACTGACTATTGTGCTAGTTAGCTTGATGAAAGCACTGCAATAAATTTAAAGAGACACTATCAGCTGTTTTGACTCAAATTTAGCATGTGTTTGGAAGTGTTGGATATTAAGTTTAAAACCACAAAAATGCAAGTTGCAACAAATAAACTTTAATTCAGAATAAACTGAATTCCTTCAAATCATCTTCCATAAAGTTGTGAAGCCCCTTCCAAAACATGACCATGACAAAACAAGTACATAGTAGAAAGAACTATGTAAACTCTGTTACATAATCAAAATGATGTAATTTTTTCAATTATTTTTGCACAAACATTCCCAAGCAAAGATCTTTCTTTGCTCCATTGTTGCTGTCTTCTGATGAGATTGCTCTAAAGAAAAGATGATACTGCAGGGAAGCTCAAGCATCTTGGAAGTGTGAAAACTTTTTTGTCTTGGTGACATAACCTTCCCCAGCCTTCAGCTCTGAGTATCCATTACCTCAGTCCACTCAGGATGAAATCCAAAAATGGCAGCTGGACTTCAGTCTTAACCTTCACTCCATTACTAACCTTAACGACCCACCCAACCATTCCCTGCAAAAGAAGTCAGAACTTGGGTCATAGAGTACTGAAGGCCCTTAGTCTGTTGACACTGCCCCTTAAAAAGAGTTCACCAGGCTTTTAACTCTTTGAACAGGTGCTGACACCTGAGGAAGGTGCAGAACTCAAGTACTCCTGACCTTACTGCAGCTGTACCTGGCAGGCACATTGGTGCTGACAGGAGCAGGTCCCTGCCCAAGGCAGCTGCTGCACTTGTCTAGTTGAGCATCCTGCCACCCTGCACCATTTTTCTAGTTGTTTTTGGAATAGAGCAGTTGCACAGGACACAGAAAGACATAGATTTAGGTCCCTCTTGTCTGAACATGGTTCAGCCCTCACCACGTAAATCCCAAGAAGAAGCATTAATCACCAGACTCCTTACATGTGACAGGAGATGAAGGGCAGAAGGAGGTAAGAATGCTCCTGGAGCCATGTAGCTGAAGTATTATTCAACACAATTTAAGATTCATCATACAAGATCCAGAAATTACACATGCAGGAGGAAGAGGACAAATTTCCTCCAGATCTAGTGAAGTCTCTGCCCATCTGGCTCCAGAATAGAGCTTTCCACAATCCTTTTCTCCCATCTGATTCATCTTGGTTCCTTGGTTACACAAGTCAACAAGAAGAAGGTTAGTGTCCCACCTAAGAACAGCACTACCCAGGTGGCATGCTCCTCCTCTGATGTAGTGATTTTGTATTAACTCAGAAAGAATAATACTGGAATCTGGTCTCCTTGTCTGAGAGCTTTAATCACTGGGTTATTGCAGCACAAGGATACTAACTGGAACTGTTTCTCAAGCTGTGTTTCAGATTAAAAGAGTGGGGCATGGTGAGGTTCCATGGGAAAATATTAAAAAAGGCTGCCCATAATGCAGAAGGTGCTCAGCACGACAGAAAGAAACCTCTTTGCTGCCTTCAGTGACTTGCCAGAAGTCATACAATGGGGAACTGAATCTAAATCTGCCTCCTAACCCAGTGCCCTTTCTGCTGCATCTTCTGACCTCCCAGCTTCCAGTGCTGAAGTAGAGCTCAGCCACTCAAGATTCCCCAGCTTTACTTGAGCTTGTCTTGCAGGCTCCTGAAGCTCTTCAGCACATTCAAGAAAAGGACAGAGGAGAGAAAAAGCCAAGTGGAAGAAGATTCAAAGAGACAACTTGCCCAGCCTCTGGGGAGCCTTTTCAGAGTGCATGTCTGTGGTCACATGAATAATCAAAGCAAAACCCATTTTTGCTGTTACCACTCTCCTCTAAGTCCTCTGAAGAGAAGAAATACTATCTCACAAAAAAGGTAAATATTTATGCTTGTATTTTATACAGTACATGATCATTATCCCACTTTGGCTTCTGCTGTACCTGCTGACATGCTTCTTACAGCTATTGGAAGGTAGAAAGGCTTACTTTCAGACATCAGCTATTTCAGCCTCTTAGATTTTTCTATCTCTTTCTCCAAGTCCATGGAACTTGGCAGTCCAAGGAAGAACATCAGCTAATGTCACCAGAATAATCTATACTTTATCACCTTTATCATCTTCTTCCTGTCTCTCCCAGGGAGATAAATCAAACTTTGACTTGAAGATTTTCCCTCTCATTTGTTATCCCTCACTATTGCTTACTTCAAACTCTGTGCTCCAGAACATTTCCAGTGTACAGCAGATAACACACTGATAGAGAGTAGGACAGCCTTAATGCCAGAAAATTTGGAGTGACTCATCTTCATGAAAGCAAGCCATGTGAGTCACAGCCATGATGACTCAGAAGCCTGAGAAGAAGGCACCTTTCTGGGAGGAAGAATTGAAATTGTCCTACTTTTCCAAATATATAACTTAGAGGGGAGCTTCCCATAGGGGGTGATTGAATCAGGGGGAGGGAGGAGCAAGGAGTGATGTGGAATTATATCATCAGAAATTAAAAAGACAACATGTATATTATTGAAAGAAAAGAAACCCACAAGTTACATGGTGGTTTGTCATATTTATTAGATCTTCCATTTAATACATAACTTCCTCCTTTCAAATTTCAATGTTTTTAGATGTAAACATGGTTAGGCATTTATTCACTGTGCTTCACACGATGGTGGTAAAAGTATCAGACAGGATAATCTGAAACGGCATGAACTTACAAGTCTGCTTATCATCATTTACATATAAACTAGAATTTTCAGAATTATCGAAACTCTGCAAAGATCTAGTCACAACCCAAATGTGATGGCAGAAGTCCTGCTAATTCCCATCTATGGATCATATGTGGTCCAGACTATGTGAACCTCAATGTGAGACATTTTCCTTTTCTAAACAATGTGACGATGGTCTTGTTCGCTTTTTTTTTTTTTTTTTTTTTNTTTTTTTTTTTTTTTACTGCTGCCCAAAAGGTCTGCACTGCTGTTGATTAAACTGCCTTTTGAGTATTTCCAGTGTTAAGAATCATTATTCTTCAAGATTCAGCCTATGCTGCCAGATTTGGCACTAGAAATCTGACTTTTCTTCCTTCAAATTAACCATCTTACCCATGGTTGTTCTGGCAATATCCTTTAAGCACACTGTCTCATGGACTAGACTAATCAATAGCTATCTCTAAATACCTTCTCTTCAACCTGCTTCCCTTTCCCTTAAATTTATGTTTATGTTTCAATTTCCCATATTTGACTTAAAGTTATGAAGCAATGCAGCTTCACTTAAAACCTCAGTAAAAAGGTTAAAGCTAATACATTTTACTTGGGAAGACTAGGAATATCTAAATGAACTCCTGAGGGCCTACCAGTCTGAATCACTCTGGGAGTCTATCAGGGTGATAGCCACAGTGCCTCAAATAAAAAGCAGCAGTCTGTTACCCCAACATAATTTTGACATTTCTCTGAGACTATATCAACATTTGAAGGCACAGCTTATAGCACATGCCTAAAGCATGGGCAGTCACACAGAGGGCTGTGCAAAAGGCTGTTCGGACACTTCACAAGGAAAGGAGGCACATAAACATGTTAAACAGGCAGGTTTTGCAGATGTTCCCTGGAGAACCTACCTCTTGTTAATTATCTTGAATATTTAGCCTGACAGTCAGCAGGACTGACTCCAGCTGCCACTGCTGAGGACACTGCTGCCCTGGCTCTTTATTCTGCCTCAGACACAGCTGAATTACTGATGGCCTTATCATCATCAGCTGGTAAATGTGGGTTTGCATTAAAGCTCAGGATAGAAAATTGATGCAGGTAATGTGCCTGCCCACAATCTCTTGGCAGCACCCTGTGGCAGGAGTGTAAATCTCTGACAGCAGGGACATACGAGGCTGGGAGTAGCAGTGCTTCAGTCATACATAGGTTTGCTAGGAAACATCTGCCAATTCCCTGGACTTTAATTCAGATAATTGTTTTTCTTCCTATAGATGCAGGTGGAGTAATGCTCCCCTCTGACAATCCTCTTGCAACCTCAAAGGTATTTCTAGAACTTGGTAACGTTTTCTACAGCAGCCTGCTCTTGGGTGTGTTCTGATTCCAGGGTGCCTCAGCTGGATACACTTGAAAAGNAACGAACACACCAAGTGCCAGCTCTCTCCAGAAACAGGTCATGTGGAGGAAGCTGAGCCCTCTGGTCCCTCTGCACAGCCAAAACCTTCAATCTGTCTCCCTGACTCTCCTTCATTAGGAGATCTGTGGCAGGCGTGAATCAGCAAAATTTCCACTGGCTAATAGAAATTTTCGGACCATCTTCTTGCAGATTTTCTACTTCAGCTGACACACGTTGCCCTTCAATTCTCTCAGTTTTCCATATTTTTTAGTTACCTCTTAGAAACAAGCTTGAGGTCACACCACAGAGCACCTATTTTGAAGCAGCAAATAAAGGCAGCTTAGAAGAAAAAGCATAAAACAGAAGTACAAAACAAGCCAAAGTGACTTGCTAATCTGTGTGTATATATGTGACATGGTACTGCTACTTTTTCTGATATACCTTACTAGAATCAGTGGCTTGAGGGCTGTCCACAGAAAGAGAAACAATTGATTCAGGATCCACAAAATCCTCTGACACAAGTGTGTTTATATTTACAAAAGTCCTATTTCCCTAAGCACAGGAGGAATCAAACAGCAGGAGACAGCAGGTGTGTTGATGCTGCAGGATGCAGTGCAGCACAGAGATACCATCTTTAAACAGGCTGGCTGGCACACTGGGAGACCGTGGTGCTGCAGCAGTGCAGAGCACCAGACTGGACCACCACATCCACCCAGGTGTGCATGCTAACTCCTTCAGACTTTCCAAAACTTTTCTTTCATTAATCCCAGCTCCCTGACTGTAGTGCTGAAGTCAGTATGATGGGGGCATGCTGAAGCAGGTTGCAATGGTGCTGTTCTCAGACAGTGTGCAAACCATGTGGAAAAGGTTCAAGCAGCAGCAGAGGGAGAGCCACCTGCCCATGCTCTCTGCAGAGCAGTCAGGCAGCATAGCCAGGATTGAACTCCAGGCTGCTCCAAAAAAGCACAAGTTTCCTGAGCCAGAGTGGCTCTTCCCTCATTTGGGTGCTCTTTTATATTTAAGCATCTTCAGCATCGCTGCATGTCCCCCTGCTATTATTTCTCCCACTATCCAGAATAACTTACATGAGACTTCAGGAGCTATTGCAAAGTAAGGCTGGGATGGAGAACAATGGAGTCACTGTAGCTTAGAAAACACACACCTTGGCAAATACACATATATTCTTAAGGTGAACTGATAAACAGAACTTCAGCAGCTCCAGGAGCTAAAATCTGGATTAGGCTCAGGCTTGTCCATACTCTTGGCTCAATCTGTGAGCCCTCTGGTCTTCCAGGGCAGGAAACTTTGCTCTTTCCTTAGCTCTTGCCATTCTCTCTGCAAAAACTCACTCAAAGATGTTGAGTGAACAGTGAGGACACTTCTTATCCCCTGCATCACACCCCACCTTTACAACCTGCTTCTGCAAACAATTGATAAGATCTTGAGTTATATCAACAACAGAAATGGGAGCTGCTGCACAGCAGTGCTAATGCTTCTCTTAATCCACAACCTACATGAAACCAAGGTCCTCACTTACAGGAGACTCCAGGCACAGCCCAAATCAGACATAATTAGCAGACCATGTGTCTAATGATAAGGCATTGATACTATTCAACACTGAAATTTCTTCAGAAACTCAACTCGTAAAGGCTGTATGTTTTAATTATAAAGCTATTTATAGCCTTGATAAGAGGATAAAACTAAGTCCCTTCTGCCTATCTCTGGCTGCTGAGCTCATGGATGCTAAAGATCCCCCTTGCATTCCGGGATCAGAATAACCCATCTAAATTCTCCAAAACAACATTGCTGACAAAACTAAACTCACAACTGTTGGAATTATGTTTGAATATAAATAAATAAATACTGCTAGAGACATCTGTCTACACCTTAAGGTACTAGACCAGTCTTGTTAAATTGGAAATAAAAGGAAATTTTAAATGGTTTTCACTGCTTAAGAACACAGCTCAGAATATAACAGTATGTACAGTGGTTGTATACATAACACATAGATAATTGTAAACATGTTCTGAAGAAAATTTAAAGTAATACTTTTTATAAAATGTTCCTTACCACAAAAATATGCAGAATTACATTATATTGTTATTTTTCTTGTTTACATAGCCAGCTGAAACATAATGTAAATTTATGTGGCTAAAGGAGGATATTTGAATTTATCTTTCATTATCCTAGATGTTGGGCTGCACTGTAACTGGAAGAATCTATGGAAACCTGCAGTATGTCACACTCAGAAATTGTCTCTATAAAACCACTTGACAGTTTATTAATTCTGACAAAGTAGTTGGCTGTACCAGAAAATGGTGTCACCATATTGCAGGCTGGAATTACAGCATAACCGTTCATTTGTAATCAGATTTTCAGAGAGAGAGAAGTGTAAGAGAGATGGGTGACATTAGGAAAAACAACCCCTCCCAAAGTATTTTCTATTGCAAAACATTCTCGAGATGAGTATCCAGAAATTGACAGTTGTTAACAGAAGAGTTACAAAACGTCAAGTGAGAAATTAGTGAGAAAGTAAAAATAACTAAGCACAGCAGACAAGGAAGACTCCTGCTAAATTCAAAAGCCAGAGATGTGTCTTTCAAAATCCTGCCTTGCTAAGCCTTCCTGAATCAATAAAGAGATAAGTGAGATAACTTCCTATCACCTTGTCCACAATTCCCAGTTCAAAATACAGGTTGGTTTGCAGTCTTAAATTCACACTTGCATTGCAAGACCTAACATCCTTCTCCCTATCAAAGAGTTTTGCAATTAGAGCTTCAAGTGATACCCTGCATGATGAAGTTCCAGAATATTTGGATGGGACTGTTCAAATAAACACTAAGGACATCTGTTCAGAAAACGAAACCCATCTTTGTGTTTTATATGAGTAAAATGCTAAAAATGGATCATAAGCGGCCAAATTCTGTTCTTAGTCAAACAACTTTGGTGATTTCAACACCCCTACGTAATTATCTCAGATATGCACCACTTCTGCCCATTGGCAAAGAAGTTGCAATATTCACTATATTACAGGATGAGGTGCTTTCCACGGTTGATATTCTCTCCTTTAATTGTCTTTTCTCTGGTAATTTTATTTCCTGCTCTGTTGCATATAGGTAAAACTTTATAAAAGAAAGGCCTTGTAAAACACAGTTCAGGCCTTGCTATTCTGGCTAAGCTAGCCTGTTAAGTTCCCATAAGAAAAGAATCATAAGAATGAGAATCAGCTTGCATAACAATCTATTCTTGTAAGAAAACAGTTCACACCTGCAAAAACAAGAAGTCTATGCCATGAGAATTGGTGAAGAAAATGTAAACTATCTAGAAAGAAAAATGTTTGATAGACATGTACACCAGCCTTTACCAACCAATGAACTGAGTCTCACTGCATTGCTGGCCATTAGATTCAAACATGGTGCCTTCTGGTACCATATAAAAACATGCTGTGTGCAATAAAGATGGGCTCTTCTTCATGAGGAAACAAGTGTCCTGTCCACCTCTATATTGCAACACTGCTAGTCTTCAGTCTACTATAATTTAGCCATTTCACATCACTGGGCACATTTTTCACCAAGTTGAGAATTACAGTTTGAAAAAATTGCACCAAGAGAAATGGACAAAGGACAGCATTAATCCACCCAAATAACTCCTTCCTTCAGCCCAACAGCAGAGTGTGAGCTAGTCACAGCCATGAGTAACAAAGTGATTACCAAAGGAACTAAGGATGATTAGTCTTTTATTTTCAGATGGTAGGTTTCTCTCAAAGATACTGAGTTCAGTTACAATTTATCAGACTTGACAGGTTTTACTTACATCTTAGAATAGATTAATTTTCTCCACAGCAGGAATTACTGAATGACATTTTGTGCTTTGAATTATGCAGGTGATCAGACCAGTTATTTGTATTTTCTCTTGTGGCCTTAAAACTGGTGAGCAACAGCTGAGGCCATGATATGTGATTTGATGTGGTCTAGACTTTCCAAATTAATATTTCACTTTAAAGACTGGTCTCCATCCAGAACAATTTTAAGGTGGCACACCTCATTGAGTTACCAGGTCCTGACTCATTCCAGCTCCTAGTA
>VZTT01021754.1:10189-50952 GCA_013400855.1 Buphagus erythrorhynchus
TTAATTTAGTGAAACCCAGGAGCTTATTTAGTCATGTCCTGGGAGCTCTCTACAGAATGCATCATCCTATACAGAACTTGTAACTATTTACAGTATTTTCAGCAACATTTCAGAGAAGAAAGAAGCATAGAGTCATAGTGTCAATGCCAGAACATTTTACAGAGTATTTTGAAAACAGATGAGATGTTCAGGATGAATGTTCAAAGACTTTAATCAAGAGCATGTATTCCAACAACCCTATCTGGCTACTTTTTTCTAATCAATCTATTGTAACACTGACAGAAAACACATTTTGAATTTGAGCTAGCAAGGCTACAAATTCTCCTAACTACTATTAAAATACGTAAGGCAAAAGGAGCACTTTTATATTTCAACCTCATGCTTTAAGCATAAGGGCCTTAAAATACTTCTGAATTAGGAAAATCCTAAAGCGAGGTATATATAGTTACTGGGAAGTAAAGAAAAATGGGCAGTGTAAGATTATCAACTCAAGAAATGCCAACTCTCCTAATGAAGATGAACTAAGAAAAGCAGGGACACAGGAAGGCAACAGAAATTACATATAACCTAGATGAAGCTTCCCATGAACACCCACCTATTCAAATAACTTCAGAGTTTTACAGCATTACATCCTTGTTTCAACAAGGAAAACAAAACAAACAAAGTCCAGCAGCAAGACACAGTGGGAATTTGGATACAGCAGGGAGGAGAATTCCAGAAAAGCCCTTTCTCTAGGATCTTCAATAATACCCACAAAGCAAAACTCAGTTGAGAACAGGAATATTCATAACAAGTTTTATGGAAACAAAATAAAATAACAGTGCAGCAAAATCACAACAATGGACTTCAAGTAAGAAGCATTCAGTAAACTTAAAAATATGGCTAAAAAAAGAAGTCCCACTAGTAACAACGTAAGCAGAAAAGACTCACAAGAATGATAATTCCTTTAAAAATCAGCGGCATGTCAAAGAAAGAACAGAAAAAGTGGATGCAAACTGACACGGAGCAAATATCACAAATATATACACTGACCACAAACACACAAAAAGAAGCAAAAGTAAGCAGAAGAAGTCAGGTCATCATTTAAAATACAACTAACATGTCATGAGGGCAGTAGCAGCAAAGCATTCCACAGCATGCATACATACATGAAGGGCTAAAGCTAATCTGCAACTCCACAGCTACTAACACACTAAGAACTCTTGGTATGTCACGCTTCCTTCTACCACCTCCCCAACCTCCTCATAAAAAAGTCAACTTCAGACAACTCAAACATACACCTACAAATGCATAAAAGCAGGTTAAAATTACTATTTTGGTAATTACACAGTACCTGTTGTGCTGATTTGATAGTAAGAGAACTAGCTATATCCATATCTGAAACCACAGAGGACAAGTGAAGTTCCATAAAGTACTGGAAAAAGCCAAACACAGTAATTCTAAAATGGAGGAGGAAAACAGAGAAAGCTAATGAGCTACAGCTCAGTCATTTCAACTTTGTACTACTCAATGAACTAAGCTTCCTGAGAAGAGAGAAGCATGGCATCAAACAGAAGAAACTTCCATAGAGGACACTGAACATATGGGACAGCAGACCAAGAATGCAGGAAGTCTTGCAAAAGCCAGAAGGGATAAACTGCTGTGGCAGAGAGAATACTCCTATAAAATGGAGGGAAAAGGATTTGAGAGAAAATTCTTCTGAGGGCAAGAAGTGGAAGTAAAAACCATGTCAGCCCCAGTGATCAGACAGGTTTGCAAGGAGTCACAAGTACCAGACTGCACTTGGCACTACAGCTTGTCTCTTCCTACTTAGAAGAGTTACTTCACCCAAGTGCAGTATTCTTAATATAACAAGAACCACTTAATTCTGGTTACTGGCAACTTCTGGTTCTTGCGTGTTTCCTCTTAAAGCCTTTCTATTCTGGAGCTTAATTGCCTACCCAGGTTCCAGGAGTTGGAAGAGGTCAAAACTGATTAAATCCAAACAAAATCTCTGCAGCAATGATTTAAATTAATAACAATGAGATAAGAGGATCATAATGGCTGATGCTACAATGCTACAGACCAAAAACAGGCTTCAAGTATTGTTTCTCAGGATAAACTGCATCTGAGAGATCTCTAAAGAACATTAAAGCCAAGTCTTACATTGTGACTATGTCTTAGAAAAGCTGGTTACAAAGGACAATGAAGTTGCAGATCTAAGACTAGCATTTTGCAGCAACAGACTGGAGATATTAAATCAAGGAAGAAAAGTAAGGGGATGCAACTGAAGAAGAAAAGATAAGTTTAAAAATGGACTTTTGCTCCCACAACCTCACTGCAATCAGGCATCTGAATAGCTGCCTCATAATGGGGAAAAAAAAAAGCGATGCCAAAGACTTTAGCACAGCTCCAAAAGATGTGTGTTTTCACTGGAACTGTAACAAAGGAAACTGTGGTAAAGCCGTCCAGAGACCCCGGGTAATTTTATCCTACCAGGCTTATCCCTAATCTCTGAAAATAAGCCAAGACAAGGAAAGACATGGGGTAAAAAAAAGAAAATAATGGAGACAGAAATTATGTCACCCACAGCAATGTCCTAGTGGATTAAAAAAGAATGTTACTTCTGATATTCAGATGACATTTACAGAAAGCACTTTGACTGTATAAGGTTCAAAATAAAACTTTAGCGGAAGGATGAAGTCTGTATGAAGAAAAGATGAAGACACATGAATAAGAAAGAACAAGAAAAATCACAAATACATTATCTTTCAAAAGTAGATTTTGATAGAATTGGGTTTCTTTTCTGTGGTTGTTTATTTCTAAGTAATGGGACGTGTTGAGTAAATTTTTGTTTGGTTTGGGGTTTTTGTTCATTTTTTTGTTTTTTGTAGGAAATCTCTCACTATTTAAACACAAAGCACCAATTCAAAGTCTGTCAGCATCTGAGTCAAAATCCCATATTCTAGGAACTCAGACCAAGGAAGTGAGAGCACCCCAAATGTAACAGACAAGTAAACAGAATGGGGAGTTTTCTGCACGCTTACTGCTAATTCAAAAGCCACTCTATACAATGAACTGGGGTGGGGAACTGCAAGCTCCTGAGCATTAATCATTGCTGTGAATGATGTTCAGTAAATACAATCAAGCTTAAACAAAAAGCATTAGAAGTTTTAATGAACCAACCATCAATCTCTACCCAAAGCAAGAATTTCTGCAAATACGCTCTCCCCTTCAAAACTCACCATTTGATTTAATTTCTCGTACATAGTTACTTGGAAACCATCCTGTTTTTCCATTTAAAGTTCCTTCCCACCAGCCTCCTTCTTCCACTCTTGTAACATGAATAATATCGCCTTTTGAAAAAGAAAGTTCATCTTCATTTGTCTGCTGAAAATTAAATTTGGCTCTCACCACCAACTGATGGTTGCCGTTATCTGTCATGTCCTAGTAAGTGAAAACAAAGAATAAAATGGTCATTAGAGACTTAAACCATATTTCCATGGGCAAAACAGAAATGTCCATAAAATGGAAATAGCCTTTCCTGCACACACAATAGTGCCCACACATTTTTACTCAAATGCCTTTATACGGAGCAATTTGGCATTTCCAGTATTTCTGTCATTTTTAATCTATAGGTTTTTATCAGCCATGAGAGTATATATATTTTACTTATTACAGCCCCTTCAAATCAGAAGGGGTTAACAGAGCTAAAATGAGAATTATTGCTCTCCAAAACAATAAAGAAAACACATACATTTTCTATAACTAGCATAAACTGAAACTGCCTTTGACAACTACAAGGAAAGAAAGGCTTTATATTAGAGTTTTTTCTTAAAATTCCCTGTGCTGCAAGGAAGGAGAAACTGAGTTAGGTTTAATTTAATTTTGGATCTATTGAGAGTTTGCAGCTCAAAACCTTTTCCTTTTATTTTTTCCTGTAACAGATCAGGTTGGTGGCTTCCACAGCTGAAGGTACAAGTTTCAACAGCCTGCCAATAAAGGGGTGTTCTTTCACGAAACCTATGAAAGGGTTATGCAACTTACCTTAAACAAGTCCTCCCAAATCATTTCTCTCCAGGTTTGCAAAGCTGGAAGCCTGCAGCAGTCAGACTTGCAGCTGTCTATATACACTATGTATGCCTGCTCATCCTCTACCATGGATGTGAAGGCAGATTATCACTCTGTCCTAACATCTGGATGTTCTTAGAAGTCTTAGAACTAATAAGACTTTTGAATTAATGATTTTCAAATTCAGCATTTTGTCCTTGGATGTCAATTTTGGGTATCTGCACCATTCAAGCATTTCATGAGAGTTTGGGCAAACCTCTAGGTTAAAAAAGTGCAATACTTGGACAACTTTAAAGACATTGCACTGGAACTGAGAGAACAGCACTACAAATCATGTTTGTCTCTATCATAGCTAAGGATCAATACTCGTACAGCTAAAAAAGTAGCTTAGTGAGAAGACGACTGTGTAAACAGTCCTAGTCAGCAATCCAGGTAGAAGAATTTCACCTACATGTTGCCTATATAGTTGAGGTGATGAAAAGACTGCATGTTATCACTAGGATCTTACAACATGTCAGCTTAATTCATAATCCCAGCAATCATGTTATTGTATCAAAACTCAATATGACTTTCATCAGAGTCAGCAGCTGAGAAACTACAGGAAAATGAGGGCAAACACAACTTTGAAAACATGCAGAAAGCCCCAAGATAGTGTAAGTCCCAGTGTTTAACAATTAGATCAGCACATTTTCAAACAAGTGTCTCTGCCTTAGTCCTCTGCTTTTACATTATGTGCTTTCATCCTCTCTGCTCAACAAGAGAAAATGTTTCAATACAGTAAATGGTAAAAAGCCACAAAATAAGCAGAAACATTGCACAGTGAGATCAACTACAAACCCTATGCTCTGCCAGTATGACTTTCCAGCAGAGGAAATGAGTACAAACTTGGTGAGAAGGGTTCCAAACAGACCATGTACACCAACAAAACCAAACTAGGAATTTCCTGGGTTTGGCCACTTGCTCTTTTTCCCCTCCTTCTCACACTTCTCTGCTCTAACTTTGTACAGAGCGACTCAGATCAAAGTGATAGAAATTCTGAATACTCTGATTATTTCAGTGATCCAGCTAACAGCTAGTCCCACCAACTGCTGCAGCTGCAAAACTGAGTGGACTGTGAACAGCAGAACAGGAGCTTGAATTAGTGACCTAGGCAAAAACTTGCATAGGTTCTGCTACCAGAGAAAACATATTACACCACACCTACGAAAGCCATGGATAAAGCAGCTTTCATTAGGAATCTGAACCCTCCTTGCAAACCTTCAGTGACTAAAAATATGTTTTATCACAATTTCTATGAGGTATGCAATCCTGATTGCAGCTGTACTATAAAACAATGGCCCATATGACTCAGAAGGCAAGTTGAAGGATCAACCTTGAAATATAACAGATAACAAGAACAACTACCACTACTACCAACATTAGAAGTATTACCTTCACAGAGGTTTGAATAACCTTCAATCATCACCCCAAAACTCAGAGAAAATGAGATTTTTGCCTTTGGAAAAGAAAGACCTTACAGTGAAAAGAAAAACATAAATCCAGAAAGATACTGTCTATGCAGACAACATGGAGCACTAAAGGAGGAAAAAATAGTTCGAAGTTCACAAAAAGCTGCATGTATTTTGAAACATCATATGAAAAGCTGCAAAAACAAACTCAAAGGCTGAAAACACAGAACTGAAAGAGAGGAAACAGTTACTTTGCTACACTGTAATTTACTTACAAAACTCATTAAAAACAAAAAGGGGAAAAGAAAGGGTGGAAAAAAATACCACACCACAGCATGTTTCATTCTTCCAGAACTTACCAAACTCCGATACTGTCCCTGAAAGAGTTTTGAAGTTCTACCGTGTGAAGACTGGGATCCCAAAGAATCAAAGGATTTTATCCGATGAGATGAGGGACGTGCACATACAGAGTCACTGCCCAGCCCTATGTCTGTAGGAGGGTGGGAAAAAAAGTAAAGATTAGAATTTAAATACCTCTGTAAAACTCACATGCTTAAAGCAGATTTGATGTATTTGCAGTTACTCAGTAATTCAAGATTTTAAAAATTATAGCAATAAATAATCTGAAATCCTGAGACATCGACAATTTCTTCCCTACACAGACAAGAAAACAACTTGGCCTATTCAGAGAGAGGAGGGTTAGGGTTGTATTTCTGTATTCCTACTCACTACCGCTCTATTTAAAGGTAATTAACCAGCATCATTTTAGCTAGTAGCCAAGAATTTTGAATGCACAAAACTTGCTTGAAGTGAAGCCAGCCACATCTGTTTCTTAGCTCTTCCCACAGCCCCCCATCTCCTTCTCAATTAAAACATTCCTTCCACTCTCTTTTTTCCTACATTCCTTTGCCTCATCCCATTTTTTTTTTGCCAACTAAGCTATTTTTTCTTCTTTGGAGGGAGGACTAGGAATAGAAGAAAGGAAAATGCTGCTTCTCAAATAAACAACACCCTCCAAAAACATTTCTCCTCTTCCATTTGTCTCTCCTCTGAGAGGCACACTCATGCAGTATGTTCACCTGAAGGGTTATGTGCCATCAGGGGGTCCCTTGAGGGCTGGGAGGCACCGAGGGAGCAGCAGCACAGAGCTCATCCCACCATCCCAGCCAGAAGTGGGGCAGCTGGGGGCACCAGGGCAGCCCCAGCCATGGACACTGGGCTGGCAACTCCCCAGGATGGGATGCTGCCAGCCAACGAGAGGGGTGTGTCTGTGTCCTGTGGCTTAGGGAGCCACAGCCAGCCAGGGGCTGCACCAAAAGCAGCTCCCAAGAGCCAGGTTCAGTGCTGGCTGCAGTCTCCTTCCTTGATCCCACCACTCCAGAGATTAATACTTTGATGGAGTGAAAACCCACAGAAGTCTTTCATCCGTAGCCCTGCCCATTACTCACATTCCTCATATTGTAGGAAGGCCTATCTCAGAAGAACCTGTGTATGCCTGAAATTCGTGCAGACCCACATGGGCATCTGAAAGCCATCTTCCAATACTAGAGCAGAGAGACAGTCTACACCACCTGCTACACAATTACCCAGTTAATGAAAATTGTTTGGAAGAACAAGAAGGTTTATGCTTGCTCCCAGGAATGAGACAACACCATAGTTTGCATGTGGTTTTGATTTTTGGTTTCCATACCACAACAACATGCCCCCACCATGAAAGGGATCAGCCCAGGTCCTTTCTAACCAGCTGCAGTTGTGGCTTTTGCACATAGGCATTAATCCATAGACATCTGGACAAAACAGCCACACTTTCCCCACTTTAACAACAGCAAAGGCAGCAATGGCCAGTGTACAGCAGTTTTAAAGATGTACTGCACTGGTTTGCATTTGTACTTACACTTGAGATGAGAGGCAGTATCTCCAATTGGTCTAAACAGCTTCAAAGAAATCAATGGTATTACTCCATGCCCATTCATTAAAACTAAGATTTGATTGCAAAACTTAATTTTAAGGGGTACTTTCTAATGCAAAGAAAAAAATAAGCCACCAAAACCACAAAATCTCTTGAAACAGACCAGAGAAGTATTATAAAGGTGACAAGATACTTATTAGTATTAAATGAAGCAACATTTATGCATCACTGAGTTGTCTATCACCTTCCTTTTCTTCCTCTCACAAAAACTGACCCATATGGTTCAATTTTAGAACTCTCTCTCAGACTCTGACTGGATGACCAGTACTGAAACTTGCTGCTGACGGTGGAACAGGAAGAAACCAAAAGGGCCAGTGTTAATTCTTGACTGTCCCAGGGTCCAGTTGGAATAATTTAGGACAGCCTCACCCTACAATGATGGATGGACACCTCTCACCTGTCTGTTACTTCTACAGCTCTCTCCCCTTCCCACCAAAGAACTTGAGGTGAGTGGTTCATGACTTCTAGCTGCTAAATGAATGAAGTATGTGGCTTAAGGGATCAAAGATGTTGGATATCCTTTTGTTATTGGCAAGAAAGGATAGCACTGGGAAATGCAGGCCAGGGAAGACAAAAATATTGCCAAGCTGTTCAAATAGGAGATGACAGAATGGAGCAAAAGTCAACTCTAGTATTTCAAACTTGGAGGGAAAAAAAAAAGAAAAACAATCTAAAAAAACAGGCCCTTTTTCTAAACTGCTTGCCAGCTTAAAGGCTTAGCCTTAAGCTCTACCACAAAGCTTCCTTCTGCAGAAGACATGACTAGAGAACCCAGAGCCACTGGAAAGTTTTAAAAACATGAACTTCAACAAAATCTCTTTTAAAATGTTGCATATGTTCACCTCACCAGGGGTACAGTACAGGTATAAATATACATTGATGCAAGGTGAAAGTAGCAGTAAGCCAGCACAAGACAGAGCAGTCTACTTACCTGCAGTCACCTTATTTAAAGCCACAAGAGAGCTAAGAACTTTGCTGAAATTCTGTCCCTGATACAGGTCATTTGCATCAAAAGTCTGAAAAAGAAGCAAAAAACATGTAGTTAAGTCATAGAAACAAGCCTTCAAGCTTGTACATACAAACCACGACTGCAGAAGCTATTGCACAATCAAGGTATCAGTCTCTTACTGGCTGTTATGAACCAGTAAAACTGGGGGGGGGGGTTTCCTCCTTAAAACAAATAAAACAACAAACTATGACACTTTTAAATGGAAAGATAATATAGCAACAGCTGCTATTTATTTTTGAAAAAAACCTGAAGAACAGAGAAAGTAAAAATATCAAGTATCATTCAAGTTACAAGAAAGTTGAATAAAACAAGTATCAGAAGAAGTAGATTTCCTGAGACATTTTGGCCAAAAAAAAGTTACTGGGTACCTTGACACTTGGCATACTCTTCTTGTTCTGTAGCAGTGCACAGGCACTACCTGATTTTTCAAAGTGTACTTTGAAAATAACTACAAATACTTTTGGAAGTACTAAAATCTACATGCTATCTCTTTACAATACACACAGGAAAGCAGCATTCCTGAACATTAATGAATTTTAAAAATAATTAAATTGCTGGATAGGTTAGATCAAGGATGAGGTTTGGGAAGGGGACAGACGAAAGGAGAGGTTTATTTTATTTTTATTTTTTAACTGTGGTAAGGCGATCCAAACTTGAACTATCTTGCAAAAAACACTCCAGCACCTTTCAAGCACTGGGTGATGACATTAAACATCTGGATTTTTTGGGGAAAAAAGGACATTTTTCAAGAAAAGGAAAAAACCCCACAAACCCATATTTGCCTTAGGTCATGGAAACACTCATCCAAAGTCTCATGAAAATAGCTCTTGCAACAGATTCTGCATAGGTTGAAAGGACTCACAGTATTCCTTTGTGCAAGACTAGAAAGCTGACAATAAAAGACAGCTGTTACAGTTTTTCCAACTGATTTCAGAAACCGAAAGATTTCATTTTCTGCAATGTAGCAGTTTTTATCTAAAAAGTCAACAAAAACTTGTTCACTTTCCTGATAACAGACCCATCCCACAGACACTATCAGAAAATCCTTACCCCAGAAAACAGCCTTCACAGACAGGAGAGGAAAAACTCATAATCCCAGGGGAGAAGCAAGAAAGGAACAAAGAAAGGCTAGTTTAACCCAAGAGAAGTGAAAATGTTAACAAAAGCTATGAAAGTAAACCACAGAAGGGGCTGCCAGACCAGTTCTGACTGGTGATGCAATATCACAGGAAAGGTAGAACAGATTTAGGAAACATTTAATGACCGTGTTAGTCAGTTAAAAAAAAAAAATAACAACAAAGACTCCGAACGCATCCACTGCATACATTAACATGCTCATTTCTCCCCCCCTCAGGCTGAGGATCATCTCTGGTCCCAGAAAGCAGCAGTTCTGGCTGGGCTGTACAGGTGCCAACCTCTCTCAAGCTTGAGTAGCATTTACACAGCTCAGAAAAGCAATGCCACACAACACACACAGCATCAAGCAGGCAGAAACACACACCAGTATACTCCAAACAGTTATTGCTCACATAAATTAAGTCAAATAACTATTTCAACAAGTTTCACTGGACTACAGATAATTTAAAAATACTTCTCTTAGTTATTTGAAGCTGTAAGGAGAGGCACCAGGGAATTGCCTAGAGGTGAATTTTGTAAGGCTTTTCCTCAAACACAAGGAATATTAAAAGACTATGTACACAAAAAAGGCATTAAGAAAATAAAAAATAATCTGATTTAACAAAAAGACATGATAGATTTTATTAACAGCATAAATTATAAAGTCAAAACCAGGCTGGAGATCAGTTTAACCACTGCTCAAATTGGGGAAAAAAAATTAAGCTGCTATGGAACAAGAATGTATTTAGAGTGTGAAATTTCCATTGTTACTACACGCTTATCGTGGTAGTTTTTAAACAAGTAAACTTGAGATGTGAACAGAATCACAAAAGCCTAGCCCTGATCCTAAACAAATTAAATACATGAGACAGGTGCTCATGCAGAAACCAGAACTGAATCAGAAAGGGAAAATAGGGGAGAAAGAGAATGACTAAGAAAGGGAACATTTTAAAAAAAGGTAAAAATTATAGCTTAAACTTACGAAAACTTAAAAACAACCCAACTCTAAATCCATTTTAAGCTCACCTTCATTCTGGATTCTGATAGAGCCAAGAGCTCTCCAAAGTCAGGCTAACTTGAGAACAAAAGGTTGAGAGGAAGCTCGTTTCCTGCTACACTCAGACTATAGGGGATACCAAGAACAATTTGATTGGATCATCCCAACATGTATAGTGCCATAAAAAAACCTGTATCCAGGACATGCATCCAGTCTGCTCCACAGGAAACAACACAATGGGAGGATGCAAGAAACAGTTGCTTCCTTGTGATTTTACACGAAGCAATTCTGACAGGAAGCCACCCTCAGCAGCTCTTGGCCAGTATGTTCAGCAGCANGTGATGCAATATCACAGGAAAGGTAGAACAGATTTAGGAAACATTTAATGACCGTGTTAGTCAGTTAAAAAAAAAAAATAACAACAAAGACTCCGAACGCATCCACTGCATACATTAACATGCTCATTTCTCCCCCCCTCAGGCTGAGGATCATCTCTGGTCCCAGAAAGCAGCAGTTCTGGCTGGGCTGTACAGGTGCCAACCTCTCTCAAGCTTGAGTAGCATTTACACAGCTCAGAAAAGCAATGCCACACAACACACACAGCATCAAGCAGGCAGAACCACACACCAGTATACTCCAAGCAGTTATTGCTCACATAAATTAAGTCAAATAACTATTTCAACAAGTTTCACTGGACTACAGATAATTTAAAAATACTTCTCTTAGTTATTTGAAGCTGTAAGGAGAGGCACCAGGGAATTGCCTAGAGGTGAATTTTGTAAGGCTTTTCCTCAAACACAAGGAATATTAAAAGACTATGTACACAAAAAAGGCATTAAGAAAATAAAAAATAATCTGATTTAACAAAAAGACATGATAGATTTTATTAACAGCATAAATTATAAAGTCAAAACCAGGCTGGAGATCAGTTTAACCACTGCTCAAATTGGGGAAAAAAAATTAAGCTGCTATGGAACAAGAATGTATTTAGAGTGTGAAATTTCCATTGTTACTACACGCTTATCGTGGTAGTTTTTAAACAAGTAAACTTGAGATGTGAACAGAATCACAAAAGCCTAGCCCTGATCCTAAACAAATTAAATACATGAGACAGGTGCTCATGCAGAAACCAGAACTGAATCAGAAAGGGAAAATAGGGGAGAAAGAGAATGACTAAGAAAGGGAACATTTTAAAAAAAGGTAAAAATTATAGCTTAAACTTACGAAAACTTAAAAACAACCCAACTCTAAATCCATTTTAAGCTCACCTTCATTCTGGATTCTGATAGAGCCAAGAGCTCTCCAAAGTCAGGCTAACTTGAGAACAAAAGGTTGAGAGGAAGCTCGTTTCCTGCTACACTCAGACTATAGGGGATACCAAGAACAATTTGATTGGATCATCCCAACATGTATAGTGCCATAAAAAAACCTGTATCCAGGACATGCATCCAGTCTGCTCCACAGGAAACAACACAATGGGAGGATGCAAGAAACAGTTGCTTCCTTGTGATTTTACACGAAGCAATTCTGACAGGAAGCCACCCTCAGCAGCTCTTGGCCAGTATGTTCAGCAGCATCCTACAATAAAGGGGGAGGGGGACATGACACCCTCCAGAGGGATCTTCTCCTAACACAGAAAAAGCTTAAGAAATAACTAACCCAGAGAGGTAAAAGCTGAGGGAAATAATGTAAGTGTTCTAAAGTTTTGAGGATAATTCTTGATTATAAAATCCATATCTGAAAAAAAGAAAAAAGAAAAAAAAGAAAAAAAAAAAACCAAACTAAAAAAACAAACCAAAAGCCAAAGAAATACACAACCCACAAAAAAAGCCAAAAAAACCAAATGACCTCACCAAAACAAGACAAAAAACCAACCAAACAAAAAAAAAAAACATCCTGCCAACCACGTACACTCTTCCCTCTTAGTGGAGGTTTGCTCATTTCACAATATATGTGAAAATTCTGACAGAGTAAGAGCATCGAGTATCCAGAGAAAACAGTCTACTCCAGGTTCTCAAGAGAAGTCTGACTTGCATATGGCCTTTAATCTTCATTCTGGTAATTATGGACAAATCAGCTGTATAACTGACTCTCAAAATTTATCTTGAAGTTAAAAATGGTAACTTCTCATTCAGTGTCACTGCATGACAAACCCCCCACCATACCGTACTCCCAATTCTTCAATTGCAAAAAGAGCTGAATTTTGAGATCCGAATATCAAGCAAAACTGTTTTTATAACAATATATTACCAAATAATAAGGTCTGCATGCTAAATTACCTTCTATAATACTGGCATAACCCCATTTTCTAATCACAGCAGAAGCACAATATCAATTCAAACTTGCACATCCTTACAGCTTTTTCAACCTAAAACCACAAACACTTAGGTATTTGCAAATATTAAGATTTGTCTTTTGAACAGTATGCAACAGGTATATATAAACATTAAACAAGGCTTTATGGAAAAAAATATTTCCAATATATCCTTGACTTCCAGGCAAATGAAATTTATAACTCTATAGAGACTCTAGTAGTGATGAAATATACCCTCTCGTTCACTCAGTCCTTACCCTCCACCAAGAGTCAGATTAAACATTAGTAGGAATAAAAGAATAAAACCATAATAAATCTGATCAGATGAGGACCCAGCTAAGCCAAATCTTTTGAACAAACTATTTAACTAATATGCCTTTGTTTTTAAATACCACAGAATTGCCCACATGCACATATACCTTACATGAGCATTAAGATGAGAGGAGAAGAATGGGGTGATGCTCAGAGTGATGGTGTTTGTCTTCCCAAGTCACCACCAGCAGTGATGTAGCCTGGCTTTCCTGGAGATAGCTGAACATCCATCTGTCTGCTCATGGCAAGTAATGGATTCATTCCTTGTTCTGCTTTGCTGGCATGCACAGTTTCAACTGTACCCATTACACTGCCTTTATCTCAACTGGGGAGTTTTCTCTCACTTTTACCCTTCCAAATCTCTCCCCACCCCACCAGGGAAGAGTGAGTGGCTATACTGTTGGATGGGGTTGAACTACAACAATATCCCAGATGGATGCTGTGTTCTAAAGGCAGATCAGGCTAACAGTGACCTATAAACAACACTATGCACAACACTCAAGAGCACTCTGGCATTTTTGGTCACTGACTGCCAAGGCCTGCCAATTGTTGACCCCCACCCAGAGATCCCCTTTCCACACATCACACTAATTCCAAACACAACAAGCCTGGTTTTCCACAACTATATATGCATTTTCTGCCTCTAGATTTCAACTGGCCACACACTTTATTTGGAACAATTTTATGACCCTTCCAGATCATTAATGAAATGTTACACAATGTGGTCAAGTAGCAATGGCAGCAAAACCCCTACAGCAAGATATAGACTGGATGGTTTTTCTGCATTTGGAATTACAATGAAGTTTATTAATAAGCCAGTTTTTAAACTCACTTAATGAGAGCCATTTTCATTTTTCCATCACTGACATTTCTTCAACACCAAACAAAATGCCTTAGAGATTCATTTCATCCACATACTAGCTGATCAACTACCACATCCACCCTCTGATTTTAAACAAGACCAAACTCTGCATAGATCTGCTTAAACTCTATAACATTCAAAATTACCTGAATGTATTAATAGGACCATTTTAAGTCATCTAAACCACTAACCCTCAGTGGATGGAGATTTCTGTTCAATGTTTCTCATCTAATAGCAATAAGGAAATAAAGCTAACATAACAATGCTTATCCCTCATATCCCGGTACCTACTGAAAGGAAAAAACATCACCAGAGAACTTGATGAAAGAAAAAGGAAATGAGAAAATAAAGCTGAAAATATACCTGGTGAAAGCAGATTACAGTATGCAGTAAGCCTGCAGCAAGATTCTTTTCCTCAAATCAGTCAGCTTTAAGGCTTCATGTAACCTTCATACTGTTTCCCCCTTCTAGACCTTAAAGTCAGAATCCAGTTATGGAGGAAGTATTTTTAAATAAAGGTATTTCACCTGATAAAGCAAGGTCCACAGCTAGACACAGGAAAAAAAAATTGAGGGTAGTTCAGTAAAGCTTTCTTCTGACACAGTCTTCAAATAAGTCTTCTATACAAACCTTAACCTGTGTGTGTCCTTAAACCAGCAGAGCATCAGTAAGGCTGTATCTAACAGTCATAGCAAGAAAAATTCACATACTGGCTAAGAGTTAAATGAAGTAAAATAGAAACGTTTTTCCTCACTAAGTTACTGCCTTGAATGTACATAGGTACAGTATTCCCAGTGAGTATTACCACTTAAATCATCTGACAAAAATAGGTGACAGCTCTCTTTACAGTACTGCATCACCAACTGCAGCAGCTGAGGAGCTGACTTAGGAGCAGCCCAGGCATCTGTGCAGCACAGAGAGAGCTGCTGCTGCTAGCCTCACCAGCCAGCCCCCAAGAAAGCTGTAACCCCTGGGCTGTGTGTCCTAAACCAGCAGGACACTTCCCAGCTCTGTTTTGCAGCCTGGAGCTCCTTGCACAGAAGATTACGAGAACATTGGCTCGCTCACCCGGAGGAAATGGAAGGAAATGAGCAGAGTGGCTTGACAAAGCACAGCATGACACGACAACGTGTCACTCCACCTGTTCCTACTGCACACACCGCAGGGTTTGGCCATGGGAGCATGAATAAAGAAGTGGTAGGAGAAAAAAAAAAAAGTAATTCATTTTTAGAAATAGGTGATTGTAAAAAGCACTAGGAATCCCAGCACCTTGCTTTGTTGTGCCACCACCCCCAGTGTGGCACAATCCTTGGAGCAGCTGGCAAGAGGAAGCCACGGAGGCCATCCACGGTTCACCTTCCAGTGATGACACCTAACACACCCAAGCTGAAAAAAAAGATCCTGTAGGTAAGCCCACATGCAAATCACAGATGTGTTCATTTATTCTCACATTAGGTCAGCTCTAAGTGGTGCTGCAGCTATTATGCAGCAGCTGCTGCTCGAGCTGCATTATCATCTGAAAGCTGCAGCAGTAAAAAGAGAGATAAGAAAAGCAGGGAACTATGACAACTGAGAGGAAAGGAAGGGGTGAGGGGAAAAGAGATGATTACAAATGTTCTGGAAATCTCTAAGAAGCATACTGTTGCCCAAATGTAGCACTGTACAGCACAAAGGAGAGCTAAAAGAAAAAAATCAGTTCTGTTTCAAAAATTAAGAGTAAGATAAAAGGAAAGGTTTGAAAATAATTGGAAGAACAGACCTGCAGTACCTGATTTCTGTGCCATTTGGTAACATTTCACAGGAGAAACATCAGTGGTAAAGAATAAATAAAACTTAAGAGGTGGTCTGGAATAAATTTTGCTGCTCATATAAACCTGTTCCTCAAAAGTAAAAACCTAACTGTACTAAAAACACCACATCACCAGAAAGCTTCAATTCCTGCAACTAGCAATACTTTTAAGACATAATATGTTATCTACAAAAACAAGCAAAACCGGCTGTAAAAATGTATATGGAAGTTTGTAGCGTCTGTGTGCACATCTGTGTGTGCATGCATCCAGATACACATTTAAAACACAAATCCAAAGAGGACAAAGGTTAAAAAAATCAGTTTTAGAGTCCTAAAGCTTTCCAGCTCCAGGAATTTTTGCCCAAATCAGACACAAAGTGCCACGGATTCTACAGAGCATTAATTTCAAATACTAAACAACAATTTACCTAAGACAGTGCTTCAAAGTAAACTTCTAAACATTGCTGAAACTAAACATACACAACATATTTCATCAACAGAAACAAAAATATAATTTAAAAAAAGAAACACAAAGAAATACTACGTTTCCTTTTGGAGATGAACAGTACAATTTCTTAAGCTTTCCAAATCTGTTTTTGGAATGTAACACTGCAAGTTAGTATACTCAAACGAATTCTTTTGTAAGAAGTCATAAAATTTAGTATTTTTGAGCATAAACACCTAGTAGTAGCAAAGTAAGATGCAATTTAAAAAGCAGAAATAGAAAGATTAGCACTGCCTACGCTTGTGTAAAAAAACATAACAACAAGACTGTTTCAAATTTCTACCTGCACAGCAAAACAAAAACTACATTTATCACACCTTCATGCTAAAACACTTTGAAATTGCTTTTTAAGTTTTGGTTTATAGATTATATCACAAAGTGATAACCTCAGCTGACATAGAGAAAGACATTCAGTAGCACACAGTATTAATACACAATTGAGTACCATGGCTAAAGGAAGCTCACACTCCTGGAACTACAGGCAAAAATAAATGTTGTTGGAATTAAATTACCAAAGAAAATTTTACTCTGAAGTTGAGGTGTCTCAGCTCTTGCCAGTGGAACAGGTTACACCTACATACTTGGCTGAAACACAGCAATTGCATAAGCACCTTCTAGTGCCAATGAAGAGAGGCACCTCAACAGGAAAATTGGCCAGAAACATACCCTGAGAAAGACTCAGCCCAGAAAAACCCACCTCTCTTCCTGATATACACAGATAGCTCTATAAGCTACTCTCCTAAAACAAATCAGGAAACATAGCTGTGGAAATCCAGGCCAAAATGCAAAGGGAATACTGTGTCCAAGTAAGAAGACACACAGCATTTAAAAAAGAAAAAACAAGTATACATTTGGAAATAAATACAGACAGCTAGGCGATCAAGCAGAGTAAGCAGTCAATGATAAAAATGGTAAAGCTTAATTTTCACTAGTAACTGCACAAGGCAGACACTGCCAGACTGCCAGTACATCTTAAAAACATGGTTAAACAGGCATTTTCTTGGGGAAAACCACATGAGCAAGGTAAAGGATTTTCCCAAATGAAATAGGCTGCTCTCACTGCTCTCCCCCTAGCCATACCCATCACAAGAACAAAGCCAACATCTTCTCCAGGACTGTAATGCTGATTCTGAGAGTAGACACATCTATTTCATGAAACCAGTGCCTTCTTGTATGAATAGCTCATTAAAGATCAATGTCACAGGAGAAAGCCTATGAAGTCAGTTTTTAGGGCTGCCTATGAGACAGATGCTGGTAATCTGTTTGAGTAAGTTTGTCAATAACTCGCAATTACAAAAAACCAGAAGATCTTGCAGATTTTGGTCTTCCAAATCCATGTGATGTCTGTAACACTATCAACTGGGCACCTTCCCAAGCCTACAATCCCTCTTAGACATGAACAACTGCGAGTAACAGGAGGAGCTGGTCCCTTGAGTGGCCACACTGCTTTCTAAATCATAGCATTAGATTATGATTTTGGGAAGCTACTCCTTCATTCCACAGCTTCTGCTACTTCAGACTCTGTTAGGCACCTATCCTTTCACCAACCCCATTCAACACTGACATGATGGAACAGCATGGAGAACATAAGCCTTCCTGAGTTTCAGTTTAGAGCCCTGTAGTACTAGTACTAGTTCACAGCTAGGCATCCCACCTTCTCCTCCATAATCCATAGATGAAAGTCAAACTTTCAAGTACAGTTACTGCAACAGAATCTGTAAACTGCTCCCATTTTAGAGGGGAAACCTACATTATGGCATCATCATTCTTATACATCTGCAATTTCTTCCTGAATTTTCTTTTTTCCTCAGTAATAAGTTAAAAAGAAACAAGTTATGAAAAAGCCATAATGAAAGAACAATCTAAAAAAAGGCACAAACTCCTGACCAACACTTCATGCTAACTAAAAGTACCAGAAGCACTGAAAAGGAAAACTGACCTGAAATAGATCAGTCAGTCACAGTAGAAACCAAAATGACATGAGAGCAACAATGACAGTGGTTAAGGCTACCAAAACAGGATGCCCAAAGGGCCTGGCCAGGGTCTGGAAGTAGTTACTGAACATAAGCACTCAATGAAATTATCTCTTTCCCAATGGCTGAACTGAGTAGTGACATGAATATATTAAGGCTCAGATCAAACCAGTTTCTAAGAAAGAGGAAGTTGATATATTCAGGAAACTTTCAACTGGGTTTCAAACACTACAAAGGGAGAGTCTGCTTCTGGCATACTTGAATTGTAGATTTATTTTCTAAAATAAAAAAAACAAGTACACATCAGCTGAACTGTGAACATCTCCATACTCTTACATAAAAACACAGGAAAGATGGCTTGCCACAACTGATTTCAGATGCCTTCTGTCTAAATGCATGGTCTGCCAACATTTCTCAACTAATTTCTGAAGTATCAGCTTAGTTTTAAAAGCCATGCTGTATGGAGAAATGAAGAGAGGCCTATATAATGAAGCAAAAAGCTTAAATTATATAATGAAAATTTTTGAGACAAAAAAAAAAACTAGGAAAACCTGCTTTCAAAATAGGGATTGTTACCTGCAATCCAAATCTCCATTTGCAAAACAAATGGAGATTTCCATGAAGTCCGAGTAGCACAGGCACACAGAAGGATTGCTGAGACAGACTTGTTTCAGAACAGCAGTGTTCAGAGACACAGGCACGCCCAGAGCATGTCAGGGAGCAAGAGCTGGAGGTGGGTGAAAGGAGGCATCTTATTGCAAAAGACTTTGTACTACATGAGGTTATCATCTCCCTCCTAAAATAGCCTGCTGGCTGTTTTACTACACTACCACGTGCTCCAACCACAACTTAAATGCCATCACATGCTCACATTTCATCTGGAACAAATGTGTGCAGCCAAGTGATCAGATGATGCACAGATTCAGCATCAATGGAGAACGAACTACGGACAGAGCATGAGCCAGAAGCACAGACCCACTGACCTCAAGCACATTTATTTCCCCCACTGCTTATCAGCTTGGGAGTCTCATTTTGCTGTGTGCACACACACTTTTTAAAATAAACATATTAACAAAAGAAACAGGAAAATCCTTGTAGCATTAAATATGTACTAATAGCCAAAGAAGAAAGACTGAGGGAGAGTTGATATTCTGAAAACAGTCAGAATTTGACTAAGTGTGATTAAACACATGGAAAAAAAAATTGGTAGAGGGGAATAAAAATAACAAAGAAATTCAACAATTAAAGAAAAAAAAAGGAAAAGAGAAATGTTACACCCTTCTGGTAAGAAGGGATTTAATCAGAAATCTCAATTGCTTCCTTAATACACTGTGGAAAGTGCCAAAAATTAAGAATAAAGGCTTACTCAATTTTCATATAGCTTGTTGAAACTTCCATTTAATTTAGAACCATAAAACGGAAAAAAAGTAATTTTCAAGTAGTTAGCAGAAATGAACAAGCCCCAAAACCAACACTTCAGGTTTCAACTAGAGCAAAGTCATTTCAATACTTCCCTTTTAAAAATTGATTGAAGAACACAAAGCTGTACACAAATCCCTGAGCTACAGCTCCTCCCAGGCAGATCCTTTTCGATCCATAGTTTACCATTTATTACTCCAGCCAGTACAAATACTCTCAAAAGGGCTAGGGCTGGATCTTTCCTCTCTCACCTGTAACAATATGATCCAGCATCCTCCACCATTTATCAACACTCACTTTGAAAGAGCAGGCACAGGACTTTACCAGGAAGCAGGGACAAGCCTCACCACGACCTGCTGGGGTGACCAACCCCTCCTGCCATGGCAGGGCAGGGGGAGCTGCCTGGGCAGCCCTGGGACCCAGCGTCTTTGGCCAAGGAAGACAGAAAACTGAAGCCAATTTAATGCAACAGACTGTAAGCTGAGGGCACCCAGCAGCTGCCAGGCCAGAAGACAAGTGATCTCTGAAGATGACAAGACAGACAGCTCAGGAGAGGCATGCAGCACACGTCTAGGTAAAACCATTCCTGCTCAGGATTTGCAAGCCCACAGATTAAAGCGAGATTTCAGGAGTAAAATCTCCCAGACTTTCTCTCACATCTACTTGTACTCTTTTCATTCAGGGGACCATTAAAGTGAACTCACAGAAAATTAATCCAGCAAGTGGAAAGCTTGTTGCAAATTTCATGAGCTAAACGAGTCCAGTATTAGACAAGACCAGCACCTGAGCCAATGCATGGGAGAGAAATATCCTATCTGCCAGGGGGACACACAAACAAACAAACAAAACAAAACAAAACAAAACAAAACAAAAAAAAAAAAAACAAAAAAAAAAAAAAAAAAAAAAAAAAAAAAAAAAAAAAACCCCNACATCCCCCCAAACACTTAGCTACAATCCAGCCACAGCCAATCATCCAGCATCATTCAGTAGTTCAGTAGGAAATTTCTGTAAGAAATTCAAACTTAACATTTATGGGAATATCTATAAAAATTTCCACATTCCAAACTAATAAAAGATGCCCTCTAGCAGGTTACAAGCAACCACAAAACTTCAATCCACACCAATTCTTCTTATTCATAGTAATGTCTGGGAATTCAATTGGAAAGAAATAAAGATAACTTCCTTCAAGAAACTAGCTATTGCAAGAATTTGATAGTTCTGATTCATCAGGTGATACACTATATGATGGGCTTGGGTAGCCAAGCTGACAAGGGCAGCTAGAGGTGATAATGTGAGCAGTCAGGCCAGTTTATCTTAATTCCTTCTTAACAATCTCATCTCCACAGTCCAGCCTCATCACTTCCCTCACTGCCAGTACCTTTACTTTAATGCCCTTTCCAAAACACAACTGCTCCCACTCCAACCTTCACAGAACAGAGTCCCCAGTCCAGCCTCTCACTGGCAACACACACTGCCTTGATCCAGCATCCTGATCCAGAAAGCACATCCTTGGTTCCCTACAGCCATCTGCTGAACACAGCAAGCCTCAGCCACCATCAGATCAATGGTAACCACACAGACATCCCCATCCCACCTGCCTCCCTGAATGCAGGCATCCAGCACTGAGGAGTCCAGGCCCGTGGCAGCTGATGCCCTGTATGGGCAGGAATGTGTCTGTCCACAGGCACAAGGGCTTGGAATCTGGTGAAGACTCAGGCATGCTACCTTGTCCTTTTACAACAGTTCAGTGACTGGCAAAGATTGCTTTGGTGTGAGCTCTTTTGCTAATGTAACTGCTGCTCCTCGACAGCAAGAATTTCTAGCAGAGGGCCATACACTCCTCCAAGCAGCAGCTAGGGATGCCATCTGTGAACCAGGACAAGCACTTAAGAAAAATCAGTGACAGCCTACTCAGGCCCGAAACCTGCATCTCAGATTTGCCAATAGGGAAGAATAGAGAAAGGCAAATATAACATAGCAATACTTCACCAAGGTTTTTTCCAACAGTTTGTCTCAGGGACTATCTGCATCTAAAGGTCTTAAATGGATTTTTTTAGATTTCTTTAGTGACTTCGTAAATGATGCAATTTCAACTTCTACAAAAATCACAGAAATCATTTGCACAGCTTAGTTACAGGGTGAAGAATCACTTCCTTTCATTTGTTATGACCTTGCCAATTGCTTGGTTTTTCTTGAGTAACCCTTAGCTCCTGTGCAAAATAGAGATAGAGAAATAGAAAACAACCTTTCTGCTTTCTCCATGCTGCCTGTTTCCAAGATCCTATTGACCTCACATACTCATCTTTTTGTTGACAGAAGAGTCAATTTATCTGCACCTCACACACTCAATTCCTGCATTTTCTTGTAACAAGTTCTGTTAAGTCTTGAAATGGCAGACTATTCCATTTCCTTTTAATATAGCATTTCTACTAGGCACTGCTGTAAATATAATTCATCTTGATGCTACAATTTACAGAATAGTGGGTGACCAAGCACAGCATCTTTGTGATTTGCCAGTACTCCATGACACATGTCAGTAAAAGAACTCAGACACTAAATTGAAATTTTAACTACAGTGAGCAACGTAATACTTGGCATAGCCTCAGCAGCAGAGGAATGGAAGGCAGCCAATGTGAGCCAAGCCTTTAAAGATCAAGGAAAGAAAGAAGAAAAGAGATCCAGAGATCTACAGACCAGTAAAGCAAATGCCTAAGCCTGGTAAATTGATAAAAAATGTAAAAAAAAAAAAAAAAAAAAAAACCAAATCCAGAATTTGTCAGTAGAACATAAATAGGGAAATAGAAAAGAATTAACATTGCCTTGGTAGAAGGAAGGAGCCTTTCCCAAATGCTTCTATGCATCTTAAAGCAATAAGCCAAATATAGGGTAGTTCAGTTAATACATCATATCTGAATATCCTTTGAAAAGACAAAACAACAAGGGTTAGTTTTATTTTAAACAAATGTAATTTGAGCTAGGAGACTCCTCTTGAAGATTCAGAAGTGCTATATAAGAAACAAACAACAGCTGTAGAGAAACAATGAGATTTCACTGTGGAGTATCAAGAGTGACCCGTAGAGCTCCAACTTGGGAGCCACATTACTCAACACAATATACCTGCATTTTCACAAAAGGCATGAAGAGAGAATTTTGATGAGGATATGAAATCATTTGAATTAGTCAAAACTTGAATTCACAGAACAGCCACCACACAATGTTGTCAACAGCCAAACATTAAAGTGGGGGGTGAAATTCAGTGCCAACAAATGCAAAACCTACCTCAAGGCAAAAAAATAGAAAAAAAATCCAAATTCCATCATTACACCTGTGCAGAAATGAGTTTTCAATTAGCTATTTACACTGACAGGTAAAAGATAACAGTGGAGTAATAACCTCAGGTCATTAACCAGCTAAGTCATGAAGTCCAAGAAAAACAATACTGGAAAATTAGAAAATACAGAGGCAGCAAACAGACTTTTTTACTATTTCCATAGTATTTCTATGTAGCCTAAATGCAGCTGTGGTCCACTGTGATACTACAAAACAAGAAAGGGTACAGAGATACAAACTGTTTAAACCAATTTAATTAATGCAATTATTCACATGAGGAAAAAGTAAACTAAATGTGTTCATCTTGGAAAGAGATGGGATGTAGTGCAGCACCCTAATGCCACATGAACTCACATATAGCATAAAGAACATCACTGACATAAAAACAAAGGCACCCACTGCCACCAGCTGCAGCAGCTGAACAAACAAAAGGCAATTATTATAAAATGCATAATTTACATGTGGAATTTACTGCCATAGGATGCTGTGAAGGTAAAGAGAGCTCAAAATAGCTTTAGAAAGCTATTTAAATAAGCCATAGGAGGAGTTCCACTGAGCTGTTAAATATATAGGGATACATCCCTGACTCCACATGGGCTGTCAGAAGCTGGGAAGATTTAACAGCAGGTATCATGCTCTATTTTTACCAGCTTGTCTGGGTTTTTTACCTTTTCTTCCAGGTAACTACTACAGGCCCACATCTCACAACATAAGGTAAGCAAGCCTTTGATCTGAACTTGCATAGTTCACCTTAGGTCACTGAAAACATTAAGATTATTTCTACATTTTTAATGTCTGAAACCAAGTTAGGTAAAAAGTTTCTTATGCTAGTGCAATTACTCCAAAAATGCTCTGTAAAACACTGCTTGAGTAACAGTAATTAGCATTTATTCCCCAAATTCTCAAAACCATGCATCAAATTTTTTTTCACAATTATTACAGGATTTAAAAGCTGAACTAAGCAATTAAACTGTCATATTGGAAGATACAGAAATATTATGACAGGAGCTACCTCTGAGAAGACTGAGAGAACATCATACCTCGCTCAGTCTAACTGCACCGTGTCACTCCAGTGGCCAGTGCTGACTCAATGCCTCCCACAAGTGTGCCCCCCACACCTCTCCAGTGTGGGATCTGGTCACAGACCACAGAATCATGGGGTGAGCCACAGAAAGTGGCAGGACTGTGTCTAAGGCTGTGGCCTATTGGGATTACCCAATTTCACACTAGCAGGCCATAGCAAAAGATGTGCAACAAACCTAGTTCAACACTAAGAGAGGTAAACACTGTAATGCTAATACCACTGAATGCACCACCTAAACACTGACATAACTTTGCACCACTTCAAAATTAGACAGCAATTATATCTAGGCTTAAATGATAGCAAGGAGATTAGCAAGAAGAAACAGTTCCAAATATCACTAAACCAATATGTTACAAAGTTATGGCACAGAAGTAGCATTTTGTTATAAAAATTTCATGTGATACATTAACACGTGGGAGCTTTCTCCCCACTTAATCTTTGCTATTTAAATACCACAAAAAAGTCAGCCTTAGTCTAGAAGAACAAGTTATAGATTATTATACTGACCCATCTTCACAGTTGATACTGTGGAGTTGATACTAATGGGACTTCTGTGGGAGGCTCACCATTTTCTAATACGCAAAGTAAAGTTTGCTGAGTTAGCGATGAGGCTTCAATTACAACTGAAACCCCTACAGGGAGGCATTTAAAAATGAAACTATGATTTACATAATACTTTCAGATAAAAGAATACCAACCAAACCACATGGATCTACAGTATACAATTCATCACGGTAAAGCCATAAATGGCTGTAACACTGGCATTTAGCACAAGTCTCAGGAAAAGCCAAATTAAGAGCACATATAAACCCTTTTCAGATTATTATTTCCCTTACATTCCCCAAAAATCCCATGTAAAATTCCTGCTGAGATTACTAATGTGACTAACATCAGTATCAAGATGTCAGCCTTTTAGCTGTGACACCAAAGCAGAGATCCAGTTATATCCTGAGTCATGCAGCACTGGAAATCTAATTTGTACGAAACATGTGGACTGCAAAACATACTGATTTATTAACACAGATTATGCTAGTGCAACGAAGTAGAAAAGCAAAAGGTTGCCTATTAAAAGCAGTAACTAGGGCAGTGATCCAGCCTCAGAGAAGCAGCACACTCAGAGGTGCTCTATGTACAGCAAAAGGAAGCATCCCACCCTGTGGGGATAATGGAGTACAACATGCCATTCTAGAAACAGGTTAAAAAGTTAAGCAAATCTTTCCAACTGGATCCTCCAGAAGCATTTAGAAATGCAAAGACATGGTTCCAACAAAGTGGAATTGCTTAAAAATCTTCAGCAAAGTTATCTCAAAATGTTACTGCTACTCAAAATGGTGCTGCCAGCATCTTACCTTCATGGATGACATCAACAAGAGAGCGACTTGTGTTTCAAAAAAACAAAACAAAAAATTCACCTTCTGTGGGTGAGAAACTCTTTCAAATACACTGCAAGAAGCAATGCAAAGCAAACAAAACACAAGTTAGGACAATATTGAAGTTTTCCAGCAGATCACAACTCCTAGTGAACAACATCAAGAGAGCACTCATTTTACCCTCTAATTAGTAACAGTAGCTCTGGAAATAAACATACAGTTTTAAAAAATCTGACACAAAGTAACTATTAAAAAGCACTTCTCATTTTTTAAGAACTGACTGAATATGCTAGTTCTGTACTACCAATCTGCCAAGCAGAATTTGTTTTGCCCAAGCCTTTGCCAAGCTTCTAGAAGAGCCTGCCTTATTTTGTGCTGATTCGATTGTTGCTCAATACGAGACATCTGATAAAACAATACATGTATACTGTACAGGTACAGTACATACTCCTCATATTTGTGCCCTGCAACATAATTAGTTTTTGTGCACCCCAACAATAAATCCACCCATGAAGACTGCTCAAAGCTTGCAGCAGTGGTTTCCACATTACCTTTTATAAGCAATTCCTTTCAGATAGACATTCAAACCATAATCCCAAACTTCATGTCACCTTTTAAAATGGAGTTAAGCCATAATGCAAAATCTGGATCATACCAAAGCAATTCAAATCCTGCTTCATGGCAATTCACCTGCATAAACTTCTAGTGCTTTCTGAACAACTTAATTTCCAAGGACTAGAAGCCACTGGGTCTTCCAACATCTCCTTCCCAGTGCCACCCTGCCACCCCAACTAATGGCCAAAGCATTCTGTCAAAAACTCTTCAAGCCATGAGAGCAGGTGAGCAGCCATTCTCTCTCCAAGTTGCAAGTTCTCTGAATGTCAAACAAGCCACAGCTCACTGCCTGTGAGGAGGCTCCATCTGCTTGCATAAATTCCCTCAGAGAGGCTTTTTAAAAGGCAGGGAAACAAAGGAGGAGAGAGTTTCATGCTGTGATTTCACATCCTTCATTAACTCACAAGAAGGGCATCCAAGGCTTCCTCTTCTGGACTACAAAGCCTCCCTATTCCACAGAGAAAAAGAAATGCACAAAGATGAAAAAGTTGTCTTAATATTAAAATCAGGATTATTTCAAACAAACCTCAATATATCTCACTTTAAGCATCACCACAGTTACCTGAGGGTAGACACTGCCATGAAAATATAATTATTTCCCTAGGGTCGTTTATCTAGTGAAACTATTAGTATTCAGTAGGTAGTGATGACACTCCTTGATGAGACCTGCCTTAACTACTACCAAGAACAGACTGAACTTGAGAGCAATTACAGGCAGCAATTAGACAGAATTCAATGCAGTTTCATCTCTTTCAGTAGTGAAGTAAAACAATTAAGACCCTATTTGAAGGGCTGAGCATTGCAGTACATCCCCCCAACAGTTCAAGTCTCTTAAGAGGCACAAGTAGAGGTCTGACAAGCTTCACCTCCAAGAGAAAGCAACTGCCCAACTAAAACAATGTAAAACAAAAGCTGCATCCAGAAATGAGGAGGGGGAGTATGCCAGACAAAGAATGACACTGCCAGCAATAAGTTCCACCTAAATTTAGGAAAGTATTTTTCAGATGTCTGGGTCAATGCTGTCTTCTTTTTATATCTCTAAAGACTTGATCCCACCCACCATAGGTTATCCTCTAGAGAGACTTCTGTTGTAGACTATAACAGGAAGTCTTTCTGTAATTCATTTTAGCTGGGATCCATGAGACAGTGCTGAAGCCAAGGGGAGGAAAGGGTAGTGTTACAGACACCTGCAGCCTTTGCAAAACCCACTTGCTTTAACTGCGCTCCCAGCTCCAAAGTTGCACTCTCCCTTTCCCACTAGTTTTTGCGCCCATCACCCCCTTTGCTGTAACAAACTGAATTGGCTGAAAACAAAATCAACCCAGTTTTTTTCCTGGAGTAGTTCTCCATGTTTCAAGCACCAGACCAGCACCAGACCAGCATTCAGCACGGTCCACTGTAAGCAGTTGCAACAGATAGAAAAATACTTGTCTCTTCAACCAGAGACAGCACTGACCTTGGAAACATCAGAAATCAGGATTAGACAGCTGATGCTAAGCTAAGAATGACAGGAATGAGGAAACAGAGGCAAGACACCTAGGAAAACATTGCAGAAAGGGAAGATCAGAACTCAAAACAAGTGGAAAAACAGAGCCAACAAGAAAGAGAGAATGGGAGAGGAGAAACAGTTACTAAGAACTTGGTGTAGAAGCCAAGTCATATCATCCCTCTGCTATCAACACTTCGAAAACACAGCAGTTGAGAACGTGCCCATCTCTTCCCAGCTCAGCACAAAGCAGAAACCTGAGCTTACCACCACTGGCAGATAAGCTGACAACTCAGGTGCAGAGGCTGAGATGGAGACACAGCAGATCTCCCACACATTACCAAGCTGCCACAGAGAGCTTTCTTCCTACTTTTTTTGAAGTCTAGGATCACCTAAAGATGATCTACATATTCACTGTACAATAATCTATCCTCCCACTTCATGCCAGCCCCAGCTCCTCCTTGACCTCCACAAGGTCCATTTGGTAGAAAAGAAAGCAAGTTAGTAGGGTTATTTCTACCAGCTGACCTTCCTGCACCATCTCACCTTGGAGCCTGCCAAGCATCCATGCCACACAATGGATGGCAAGAAATACATAAGTGATAGCATGTGTCAGGGCTGCTCTACTGCCACAATGGTTTATCTACCCTAGGACCACAGCCTGGCTTCAGCCTGCTCTGCATCATGTTCTGCACCCACAGCTCCAGCTGAGGCCCAGGGGAGCTGTGTCAAACCACAGACACTCAAGGCTGCAGCTCAAGCACCATGAAACAAGGGTAATATCACTCCTTCAGAAACCAAACCAAAAAAAGTATTGTGGAAAGCACTACCTTCATACAGCAGCTACTCATTCTGCCTCCAAACTCGTACCTAAATCCAAGTATGAGACCATCCAATGAACAAAGGAAGAGCAACAAACAGCTTTCCAGCTGGAATCAGGCAAGGTTCCTAGAAAAAACTGAGCAATTACCTATTTAGCACAATGCACATACAGAGGGAGCCCAATAATGCTTTTTGGGTTTGGCATAGCAATTTCTTTAAACAGGCCAAATTCCTTTAGTATCATCCACATCAAAAATGGAATTGAGCAAAGTGGGGTGTGCAAAAGTTAAGCCTACAGTTGTTCTAGTCTTGCAATGCTTTTACAATACAAAGATAAGTATTCCACTTACCTATTTTAAATTAAGCTAATACAAAAGCTGATTTATTTACATCTGTGCAAAACAACCCCAAATTACATCCTTTTGAGTGTGTCAACTGAGGACAACAGACTGCAGCATTTTAAGTTACAACAGTCTCTCATTTCTGTCTCAAAGCATACTTTCCCAAGACCTGAGATTTTCTGGAGGGCTCTAAAGGCACATGTACATTCTTCTGCATTTGCTGACAACAGCTATAAATAAAATTAAACTCATTTACTTAGTTTTGAATGCTATAGTGACATTTGAAACACCTCTAGAAAGAAATACTAACAAAAAAAAATATGAGATAAGCCATCTTAATAAGCAAGTACAGGCAGGAAAGAAAACAACAGCTGACTGGCATCCTCAAAACTGCTGAGCCCTCCAAGCCAGCTAATTAACTTAGGCCATAAATAATACATAGATGTGGTCAATTTAACTATCAGCAGTTTACAATACCAAAGTCAGGTAATTACTACAACTTTGTATTTTAACAATGAAGAATTCTCTTCCAGCTTTACTGCCAAGTACAGAAAATAACTTTAGCTGCATTTATCCATTAAATTTATCTTTTACAAAATGTTCATGTGACACCAGGATGAAGAACTAGCCTAAGGCAAAGGGTGTGAAAATGCATTTTCTTGTAATTTACTTTATGCTGCTCACAAGCCTACAGGGTGGATGGATTTAAATGGCCTATTCAAATAATGATTAGATTAGTGTAGATTAACATCCTATTCCATGTTTGTAATTCAAACACTTTCCTAAACATTTGGCATCAATCTTTAGGGAAAAAAGTGAGCGATTACCCTATCTCCACACACTTAAACTCTTTAACATGATTTAAATGCTTTAACAACAAAGACTTTGATCGAACAACAAAATATGATGAATTATGTCATTATTTCTGCAGAGGCTTGCTTTTAGACAAAACATGGTAATTGCCTAAAGTGCACATTTTGAGGGCACTCTATGAAGCTAACAAACACAGAGAACATGAAAAAAAAAAAGGCACTTCAATATGTTTTGAACAGGAAACTAGTTAATTTAACAAGTAGGAATCTTTGTGCCTGATGATTTAAAACAAAGTGCTTCCAGGCACTTTCTGCTAAGAGACTTAAGAATTCAGAACTGTCATCTTCTTACCTCATTTTTATTCATTAATTAAGTGAACAAGTGTGAGGGGTATGATAAATTCCACCCCCTCTCCCAGTCTCTTTGCTTTATACTGACTGAATGAACCTCAAAACATTTGAAGAATAGGCTGCTCTAGTTAAAATGTATGTAAAGATCTATTTATTTTAGATTGGGTTGCTGCTGTCAAAAGAGGACATCCCAGACTCCTCCCTTCTCCACTTTGTCCTCTGCGCTATCCACTCAACTGATCCAGTTCTGAGGGTCAGTTACAACTGGAAGAAAAATCTAATACACAGATTGGCAGGGAAGCAATGAACAGTTCACTGGGAGTCTGTCAGATCATCTAAAAACAAAGCAACATGTGTTTGTACTTGCATTTCTTTAGAAATAATCATGAAACACAATGTAAACTCATCTAGATGATGTAAAAATAACAAACAGACAATATACACTTGCTGACAGAGTTTACAACTATTATGAATGTAAATCATGGAACTGATACCTTGCTAGGCTGCTTCCATTGCAACTCACATTGTTCAAAACCAGTGTGCCCTTCTCTGCCATGCTCAGTCACTGCCAGGCAGGTGGGCAACAAGAAAACACATACCCAGAGTACCTATTCCTGAAACTTTTCAGAGGGGAACTCAAAGAACGGGGAGGGGGAGGAAACAAGAGAGATAATTTAATTGAAGCTAGGGCAGTGGTTTGGTTTCCAGCAGTACTTGCCTAGAGCTGCTTTTGCTGGCACTTCCTCCTAAACTCACTAACACTCTCCTAAAAACTGCAAAACAGCCTAGGGATTGCTGTGAAGCAAGAGTGGACATCACATTGAGAAGACTTGATCAGGCAGGAATTCTGCAAGTTAAAGTTATTTAAATATGTATCTGGCAAAAACTATTAAGCATATCATCACCACATTCTCACTAACCATCACTAGTCCTCTCTCTGATAACAAGCATTCTACCTCCCTCAAGGAAAACATGTCAGCAGTAAGGGATAGAAAATAAGAGTGGAGAGCTTGGGAATATATTTTTTTCAAATCTAGATATTAAAAAACATTCAGCACTAGCAGGAGAGGATCTGTGAAGATGCCCTTACATCAGCTAGTAATAGCATGTATTTGTTTTGGCTTCCCCCACCTCTAGTTTTTCCTTTATTATTTCATAGCCTAAGGCAGCTGCACTAATATCTTTCATAGGGCTGGTGGAGCAAGTAGCATTGAGGATTTATATCAAGGAGCTTGGCTCAGTGTTTAACATTTTATTTGTAAATTGGACTCAAAAGCAATTGCTCCTTAACAGTTTCTAAACACTCCATTCAAAGAAGCATGGCCAACAACAGTCAAAAAGCTGGAAGAAGTCTATGACTTCTTCTGAATTTTGGGGGGAAAAGAATTAATCAAGATTTCATCTGCTAAACATGAGCCTCTAGCCCCAGCCCTGCAGAAAGCAAAGGGCACCCCAAGAATGCTTCATCCTCTCCCTACTTGCCCCAAAAGTAAAGAGAGCAGCTGCTGGGCTGCCCACACACAGGCTCCCAGCCAAAGCTGGGACACCACTCAGGCAGACAGCCCTGCACCAGAAGGAATACCCCTCTTCTTTCCAAGGCACCAGTGCTCAGGCTCATGTATTTACACTTGGCCCACAAGATGGCACTGACAGAAAAATTTAGCTCCCTCTCTTTTCTTCTCTCCCTGCCTCTTTCTGTCACCACGCTCACCACTGGCCCTGGACTGATTCAGAGAAGGACTGCCACCTACTGAAAACACCACATCATTTTCCCACATAGCTGAATCTCCCTCCTTACCTGCCCCCAAGTTACCAAACCAGCTGAATCCTGCTGGCTTAATCCCAGAAGTGGAGTATGAGGCACACAGCTGAAGGCAGCTTTTTTTCCAGTAGTAAGAGTCCAAGGTTTTCAGCACTACAATTTTCCCCATTACCTAGAATTTTTCAGTATTTCCTTGAAAACAGAAAGACCTGGGTAAATCTAGAAGTGTCCAAAAACCATGCTGCCCTTCATACAGGCAAACTCCAGATCTCAGTAATACTGACAGAATCAGCCCAGCATTTGATGAAACATCTAAACACAGTTAGCTATAGTGAAATAGAGGGCTCAAGCTGGAACATGCAAGTGCTAGAGCCATTTGTGTATTCAGTTGAGCACAGTAAGATAACTCCCCTTGAAGGAAATGAAGAAATCACCATATTCTAATATTTCTGTTCCTTTTAATTAGAGCAAGGTACTTTTCCCCTCTCATCAACACCATCTTTCAAAACCAAGCCTGTGAAAACTACTCTCCACAGCAGAATGCATATCACCTTTCCCACACATGCCAGGATATTTACATGCAAGCAGAAGTCAGGAACAGTTGCAAAGCTGGAAGCACTTAAAAAAAAAAATCAGAGCAACTCACAAAAGACCTAGATTTGATACTCCATCGGTTACAGATAACTGAAGTGATTTATGTCAACTCTTAAGTTCAAAGTAGAATCAAAAGATTCTGGTGAGATGATAGTAAACAAAAGCAGCAGCCTGCTTTGCCAGGCTGGACTCTCTTCTGCATAGTCCTCATTTGAGGTAAGCTTCAAAGCAACTGTTCTGCCAGAATTCCTCCCTTGCCAAAATGATGCAATACAGTCATTGTTACAAGAGGAGAAATTTTTCCAGGTTCCTGAAGAGATTGAGCACTGTCATCTCACGTACTGCAGGATGCACTTTAGCTCTGAGGACCTTTTTAGTCCAAATGCATACATTAAGAAAACATAGTGTTATGCCACTAAGGTCTGCAGATACTCAAGTTTTCTTCACACAACATACCACCACCTATAATGCACGTCACACATTTTTTGGTTTTTGTCACACGCATGCTTGGGAAATAATCTGACACCTAATAACAATGTAACTGTGTTCAGTATATACAATTGCAGTTGGATAGTGCAAGATTTATCTACATTTCTATTTTAGTATGTTTGCCAGCCAAAAAAATCTCTTCAAAACTATTCAAGAGAACAAGTGTGTGTATAAGGAGGGAGTCTGAGACTCCTTAAGCCCAACTCCACAAGGAATTCATAAAAACCAAAACAGCAACTAACAGGACCATAGCCATCCTCTGGGAAGTAAAAAGGCAAGCAGGTCCTGACAGAACAAGACCTGATTTCTGAAATGCACTTCTCTGCTGAGCACTGGGCTCAGCGCAGTGCCACACTGTCCTGATGCCATCTCCATTCCTCTCTACTGTCCCTGCTGTTCTCTTGCTGAGAGGGAAGGGCAGCTCACCTGCTCCCAGGACCTGCCTTCACACCTGGCATCCCCAGCACCTCCTCACAGCTTGCTCCCTGCCAGGGCTAATCAGAAGGGACCCCCTTCCCACGGCTCCCCCCCTTCAGAAAACCAGTAGATGATCCCTTCCTCACTGTGCCTCACAACAAAGGAGGGCACGAGAGGGCTAAATCCAGGAGCAGGAACTCCTCTGACATGTCAGGAGAACAGTGTATAAATCAGGAAGCAGACTATTTTCCCTTTTTAAGCCTTAAGGACTCAGAAGCTCTGCTCAAAACCCTCCAACTCTCTCTACCCATCTTTTTCTCCCAACTTTCCCAGATTCCACACCTTTCCTCAGATGATCAACTCCTCTTCTATCAAAGAAGCAATGAAATCCTCTTGTGAAAACAGTTTGCTATATTTGAGCACGAGTATAACACTGAAGTCTTCTGTGCATTCTCAATTAATAGTGCAATACATTTTAATTGCTAGATGAAGGTTCATTTTATTCTCAAGATCCAAACAAACACCACAAATGAAGCAGTTACACAGAAGCCTCTCCCAAACCACACAGCAACTCATTTGCAAAACTCCTCTGAACAGATCTATACCAGTGCTGTGGTTTAACCTGGCAGGCAGCTAAACACCACTGAGCCATTCACTCACTCATGCCCCAGCCCAGCCCCCCAAACTGGGATAGGGGGAGAGAATTGGAAGGAAAGGTGAAGCTCCTTGAGATAAAGGCAGTTTAACACGACAGAAAAGGAAGACAAAATAGCAACAACAACAACAAGAGAATATAGAAGTGATGCACAAGCACCTGTTGACCATGGCCCAGCCAGCCCCTGAACAGCAGGTGGACACCCCACAGCCACCTTCCCCCAGTTTCAGTGCTGAGCATGACACCTCATGGTGTGGGATATCCCTTTGGTCAGCTGGGGTCAGCTCTCCTGGCTGGGCCCCCTTCCAAGTTCCTGCCCCCCAATCTCCTCCCTGGCAGGAGAGCACAAATATCTAAATAGCCCTTGCTTTAGTGTAAGCACTGCTCAGAAACAACTAAAACAGTGAGTTATTAACATTATTCTCACTCAAAATCCAAAATTCAGCACTATACCAGCTTCTAGGAATAAAATAACTCAATCCCAGCCAAAACCAGGAGGTCTAGTTGATATTTACTGTGTCACTACAATTTACAGTGTACATGCTGATCACCAAGACATGACTGAAACATTTTGGATATATTCTGACACGCTAGACTCACCTTCACACATGCTTCATGCAGCAAATAAAGGAATTTGCACCATGATAGATCCATTGTGCCAGACAATGTGCACACTGTCTTCCATGTTTGTGTTCAAAGTACCACAAATCATGCAATACAAAAGAACTGGCAGGAATTAAAATATTAATGGTCTAATTCAAAAATTCGAATTTATTTTTTTTTACTTGGACAGTACTGAATATAGACCTCAATTAGCAAAAAAAAAAAAAAAAAAAAAAAAAAANNNAAAAAAAAAAAAAAAAATTGAAACGGCACATTCCTCAGGTATTTGTTACATTCTTTGTTACAAAGACACGTTTGTAATCCACCTTTGTTACTTGATAGCTTTTTTCTAAGTCTTTTTAAAATTATAGTATGTCAGGTGCTTTTGAACACGTACCCCAAAAAGGAGGTTCGTTCTTCCTCTTTAATGAAAGCCACTGGACTCACTTTAGTCAAGAGGTGATAGCACAATACCATGCTACTGCTGATGCAACAAGCTCACACAAGGCAGAACCACAAGAAATAAACTCTCACAGAAAGAGAAGGAAGGATTTGAAAAGCACCATGTACCATGCACATTTGTGTTTTAGACTGGGTTTTACTAAATAAAACTGTAAGAATTTCTGATACTACCATTCTTCCCTGTCCAATGCCATATGTTCCTGCCTCTCTGTGTCACCTTCTTAGCTAGCATGACATTATGCACGAATGGTATACAAGATGAGGAACTGGCTTAATCTCAGAAAAAATTTTTTCCACCATTCTATCTGTAAGACATTCTTAAAGTAGTATTCAAAGGCTTCTCTTCAATAGGAATATAAAGGATTGGTAAACATATGAAACAGTCTCTGTCCTAGGCCTGCTACACTGTGCATCATAAAAATTCTTTATATCACATGAAGTCATTCTTATGAAAATAATGTAAATAAGTCAAGCAACATCATCTCCCTGTCTTAAAAACACGTATTTACACATGAGAAAAAGGATAGAAATTGAGGGTGTGAGGGAGAGACAAGTAATCACCTTGGAGGTCTGTATGTACAAGACAAGTTGCAATGACCCACTACACTTCGCTGTAAAAAATAGCTAAAATATATTCAGAATACTTTTGTGAACAAGTAGAAATCAGGGTAGAAGTTGAGGGAAGGAATACAGTAGACACATCTTAATTAAAAGATACAACTTTTCCCCTTTGAAAAATATACCAGTAAAATCTCAGCCTTGAAATAAAACTTCACAATGTGTGGTCTATAAGCAAAGAGTGGTAACTTTAAAACATTGAAATTCTGGAAAATGTTCATGACATTTAAGAATCATGAAGGCATTTGGCAGCAAACCTTCTGGGTTAGAAAGACTTGTGTTGGAATAAACCCAGAAGCAAATCTAAAGAATATTGTTCTTGGCAAAATAAAGATGATAGTCTGAACAAGGGCTGAAAGGAATAGGTAGGTGATTTAATTTCTGTATCATCATCCTAAGACTGGCATAAAGCTCTTCAGTAATAGAAACCTATTTATTCCCAATTCACTGACAAGTGGATGTCAGCCAAGCCCATTCACACTAACACACCTTCCTTATACAAGTATGTCTTTGAAAGTCAGCTGGCATAATACCTTTCCAAGTCCACACTGGTAGTAGGATTGTAGCCATAATGATCTGATGAAGTGGGCAAGGCTTAGGGGAAAGAAGCATCACCTAACAGATGCACTGCTGCGTTAGGGGTGGGTGTGAGGGAAGAACACAGACCGGTATCCTTGCTCCCAAAAGATTACCTGCTCCAATGGAGTAACACTGGCACCCCTTACAAACTTTTCCTCAAGGCCAGAGCTCCATTATAGACATTCACAGGCATTTGTATATCTTGATTAAATCTTGAGTGCTATGAATTATATTTTACAAATTTGCATGCAGCGTTCTGAACCTTAAGGGCAAACCTCTCTTGTACAAGAGATTGTATAATACACAAACACAGGGTCTCCTTAGACTGTGTAAGACTGCCAGGTTTGCTTTATTTCTTCTTTGGTTAGTTTACTATAGAAATAAAGTCCTGCTGTAATAAAATGACCATGCTTGAATGCTAGAGGCAAGCAAGTCTCTTGGCAGGTAGAGAAACGGTTCTCAGATCCATGGCTTGTCTTTTTCCATTAAGCAGTTGCTATCTTACCCATCAATACAAACTCAGAAATACAAAATATTTTTGAGCTCAAGAAAGCTGTTAACATTAGATATTTGCAGATAAGCAAGCATTAATCTTTTATTTGATGAAAGCCAGCAAAAAAATACTGCAAGATGCTACTTGTGGAATTTGATCACACAAACTGTGACATTGTTCACAGGATATATCAAGCATTCTGCCCTTTAAACAGCAGATCCTAACATGGTTTTCCATTAACCTATTTTTGTTTATTATTCTACATCCAACTGCTCCCCCAACAAACTTCACTGCTGTTGAACTATACAGTGATTTCTCCAGGGCTTGTTTGTGGTCCTGCAAGCTCTCAAACCGCTCTAGTCAAAGAATAAGAAAAGACAGCATTATATTCAGGAAGCTCAAGCTCCTTTGAAAGAGAACAAAACTAGAGTAACATGACACAGGTACAAGATAATGATAACAGCAAAACTCACTAGGGCTCGGGTAGAAATAAGCCATTATTTTTTCATTTTTTTCTCCTTTGCCAGACTTCTGTGGAAGATACACCTGCAGTGAGTTCCTTCTTAACTATATATATTCAGCCATATTCTTCTAGAACAGAATCCCTCATATACAACAAGTATCTAGGACCTTGTTTTGAAAAGCAGGTCATGCTCCTTAGAAGGGATTACAGGTAAATATCTTCCCACCCAAAGAGAAAAGTGGGTGGGAAAACAGCCTTTAAAGCAAAAATGGAAAGAGCAGAAATATAGCAAATATTCTATTTGCCTAAGGAAAAGGTGCACTGTAAGATATGAACTAACAACATAGGTATCTATACAGGCATTCAGCAGCAGTACTAGAGGCTCAAAGTAGAATACACTACTCAACACTACAATTATTCTAAGGAAGAACTAGTGGCCTTCAGAAGGGAAAAGAATGGAAATTCAGTCCCTGGTGGAGGTATTAGGAACATTTTTTTCACTAATAGGTCTCAGTTCCTTGTATCTGCATACAAGAAAACTGCATTAAAATAATTTTAAGAACCCAATACTTGCAGCACATTCTTCTGGTTATTTCTGGAATTATGCTTTGCTTTACAAAGATTGCTGCAAGCTCCAAATTAAGTATTCTTATTTCACTGGAACACTTAAATATCAAAAAAATACTGGAAGGTGTGGGAAGTGAGCCATTGGTTTCCTCTGAGGAACAGCAATCCTCCTCATTAGAATTTGAAATACCCTTTCTGAATGTTTCATTATCTTTCTAACCACCCAAACTTACTGGGAAGCAAGAGGAAAAAAATAAGAACAACTTTCAGACACCAGCACTTTTCCAAACCAACAGATTTTCTCATCTCTGCCCCTTATTTTAAGTGTAGGAAAAAAACCAAAGTTACCATGTCCTCCAATAAAAGGGTCCAGAGATGAAAGCATCTCTAAGAAGTCATCTACTGCTGTGCAACTTTCCATTAGCCACAGTAGTTTATCAAATTCTCAAATATGCTGTAACAATGTCTCCAAAACTGGAGACCTACAGAGCTCCAGCAAGGCAAGGAGCTCTGACATGGCTTCGTAAAAATGCAATACCACTGCTTCCAAGACAAGTTCAGATCTGGGAGCAAAAAGTGCTTGTGCAATGCTGATCTTAGGCTAATCAAACCACTACCATGCTTCCACCAGGATCACAAAACTACATACAGAGAAATCATTTGATCCAACTATACAATTCACATTCAATGTAAGGCTCCAGTGCAACCCTTATAGGTCACAGAAAACTCCACATTGTGGAATACTTATTAAAAAAAGCACTACATTAGTGCACATAGAGAATAATGGCAAATCTCCCCACACCACCCTAGAGCTTCCTCTGATAACTGTACTGTCCAAATGTTTCTATTATTTAAGGTACCACATACACACCCACCCCTTTGTCAAACATTTGTACTCACCACTAACTCCTTGTTAGCTCATCTGTCCTCTCTGAAAACATCCCCTAAAGCGGTTCCAGAGATGCTCCTCATACTCTTTGCTCAACGCAATCTCTAAACCTAGACTGCGACTCAGGAAGCATTACACAGACCCTGCACAGGGGAGCCATGGCATCTCCCCAGTTCCCACAGTGAGGAAGGCACAGATTCTCCAGGGCTGACTCACACCTTGTTAACAGAGGGAGGGGAAAGAGCCCAGGAGCAGCGGATGGCCAAGAGGCCCCTGCCAGCTACTCCCTGGTTGAATCCAGGTTGCCATTGCTCTCATCTTTGGCCACAAGTAGGGGGTTGGAAAAATTAATGAGAAAACAACAGGGAACGGACAATGTACAGACCATAAATACATACACAAGAGCTCCATAAGCCCAAGCATTTGTGCCCCTTCTTGCCAGCTTCTGAACTCTCTGGTAGCTTGGGAGTAATTCCTGTTCCAACATGCTGAGCTGGAAGCTACTGCTGCCAGTTACCTCCACGTCAGAAAGGTGTTTCCGGCAGTCTTGCTGAGAAACCCCTGAGGCCAGGTTAACAATTTGACTATTCCCAAAAATATTCAGGCTCTCAGACCAAGGCCAAAATTATCTTTTCTTTTAATAATTTTTCTTCATTTTCTCATCACCCCAAGGAAAAGAGCTAACAAAAGCTTTCTGCAACTAGAAAAGAGACCAAACTGCAGTGCTGTAACTATTCCCTGCCTGTCACAATTGCAATAACTTCAAGCTTTGTGAGAGACCTGAAGAAGGAAATTAGTAAAGGGGAGGGGACGATATTAATGCTATTTTCCCTCTCTTTAACATTTACAACACTCAATTTATTTCTGCATTGAGATCTGTAGTACCTCCTCCCCCAGCCCTCCCCAGTTCATGAATGTCTACCACTTGAATTTTGAGGTTTTCATGTTTTGAACAATCATGTGTGTGAGCAGATCCAATGCGGCCCTAGAAAAAAAACAAATGGGAGTGACAGCTGCTCCAAAGCAAAAAAGAATGCTTATGCACTGTTCACCCCAGAATATGGTTTCTGAGTATTTCAGAACTTAATATGGTTTTTCTTCCAAGAAATCCCAAGGGATTTTCAGTGTTTCTACTGGAGGGGAGATGGGAAAGCAGGTAAAAATTTAAGGACTTATTCACCAGAGGAGTGCTAGAAGTGGTCTTAATTTCCATCTTTATCCATGAGGGAACCTAAGATTAAGGGCAAGTCCTGCAAGTATCATTCATTTCACTAATGATACTTCACTGTTTAGAGGCCTCAGGAAAGCAATCAGAGTCTTCTTTTATGACATTCGGTTACTGCCTGGCAAAATCACAGGCAAGACCAGAGGTACCATAAGACCCTGTGAATTAATTAAGGCAACACTACATTAATTAAAGTTAGAGAAGCACTAGAAACCAATTTTTCCACCCAAAAAAAAAGTGTCTCCAAGAAATGAAATTACTTTCCAACGCAGAGAAGCTGAAACCTGATTTTAATCTCATCAGTTCCTTCCCACACAGTAACATCAAGTAAACTCGACAGCAGTATGTACTTGCTATAGCTAAATATACCAGCAATATTCGAGAACCTAATTTGCAACCCTGCGAACACACGTTCGGAAAAGATGGCAGTTTGCTGGGCTTTTATGTAACGCAAGTTTAAATAGAAGAAACAGCACCTGCCATTTTCTTCAATTAGCATTTCACTCGGCTCTAGGCAACTTAATTTCTCTTAGCCGCCCGCTGCGCTTCCAAAGCGCTTCCACGAATGAATCGGACACAATGTATACGTACCAAGCATTCACTCGGCCGGAGCAGCAGCGGTTCCAGCCTCCCCGGGGCCGGTCAAACGCGGTCCCCGGCTCTCGGTGCCTGCAGTGCCGGAGGGACGGGGCGCGCCCTGCCCTGCCCTGCCCGCCCGGCGCTGCCCGCGGAGCGGCGCGGCCCTTCCTTCCCCTTCCCTTCCCCCGAGCCGCACCGGCAGCGCCGAGGCAGCCGCGGGAGGACGGCGGCGGCTTCCCCGCAGCCCCCCGGGCCCGCAGCCAGGGGAGGGGCGGCCGCCACCATCTTGTCAGCCGCGTCCCCCGGCACAAAGGGAGGGCGAGAAACCCCCCGCCCCCGGCACCGGGCCGGGCGCCCCCAGCCCCGACTCACCTCCAGGCGCACGGGAGCAACG
>VZTT01021756.1:10102-32723 GCA_013400855.1 Buphagus erythrorhynchus
ATGTTTCACTGTGACGGTGGCACTTTTCTATTGGGTTAGAGTAGGGACTCACTGTCCAACATAGGCGATAGGTATTGGCACAATACTGTAAACATAGCACATGTAATTTGTAGTATACAATGTTAGTACCAGCCCATACAGGGGGAGAACCTCGTGTTTCATCCATGAGAGGAGCTCGCAGGACAGAAAGAGAATGTTATAGATAAGAAGAAAATAAACAACCTTGAGAAGCACAAACTACATCTCCTGACTCCTCCTTCAAGGCTCAGGCTGGGAAGAAAGACTTTTCCCAGGTCTCGGGGTCATCTTAACCCTGAAATCTGACAAGATCCAAGATATTTTTCAAAAATATTGATAGCTAATTTAAAGGCAATAATTTTAGAGCTTATGCTTCTTAGTTCTCCTAAAACTTTTGAAAGTGTTAAATTTTGAGGTCTTTGATTTCCAAAAAAGAAATCAAACAAAATTATTTCATGATAGATGCCATCTGAAACATTACAATTTGCTGAAGCTTGGTGGTTTCCATGTGATCAGACAGTTCCTGTGTTATCAAGCTGTGGTCTCCAGATTAGGATGTGTCACTAATGATTCACTCAAAATGCTGTCATGCCTAACTCTTAGGCTTGTGGTGCACTGCTAAAAGTGAAATCATGAGGACATGTACTCCAGCTAACAACTTGAAGGCAGCTTCATCTGACACATGCTGTCAGATGGACATGGAGACATTTGGGACATGTGGGACCTGGTGAAATTCAGTGAAACTCTCCAGCCACAGGCAGTGTGGGTGTGAGATCCTGAGTACCAACTGCTTTGATCTACTGATCTCTCCTTTCTGCATCAAGCTATTTGCTTATATCGACATAGCCACAGGGAAATCTAAATAACAAATGGAAAACAAACACAATGTTTCAATTTGGTGCAAAAATAAAAAGCAACAACTTCTTTATTTTATAGGTTCTTGCAGGGCCCCCACTGATATCATGTGAGAGCAGATTCCAGAAATGCATTAAACACTGTAAGTAATTTTAGTCATGTCTGATCCATTCTCTCTGTCATTCTCTCCTTAGGCAAAGAACTGTATATGCAGTGCTTTATTTTGACTTTGTTACTAGTTAGTTATTTTATTTTATTGCCTGTACCACATTACATTTGTATTGGAGTAAACACACTGAAGAAAAAATATCTTGGTGTTTGGAAAAGAAGGATCAAACTTTTGATGAACTTTAGCTCCTGTGGGAACTTTTAATACTTTTTTTTTCCTAATCAGAGGAACTTAACAATTAAAAGGATAAATTAAAAAAATTGTCTTCTGTGAAAATCTGAATATATTTACCATTTATTCCTGTCTGTGAAAACAAAAAAAAAGAAATACTGGAATGTGTGATGGGGTTGAAACTGTAATTTGTATTCATCTTTAGTAACCAAAAAATATTGTTTATGTAATTCACTTGCTCTTTTCTGCTCAGCACTAATATTCCTCAAGTCCTTTGCCTTAAGCTTATTTGTACTGATAGAAAGTTAGAGATAATGAGGAAAAAACTCAAAAAACAAAGTGAAAAAATGTGTCTTTTCCTTAATTTTGAGATTTAGATCATGGGTGAGGACAGTGGCAAGCAGCAGTTCACCCACAACACACACTTTTTTTTTCTTTATGAATACACATCTTTGAAATAAAAAATCAGGAGCCTTATTTCTTTCTCTGTTTTACAGACACACAATTAAAATTATGCTTTACATCCAAAAAATATAGAGGAAGAAACATGGCTAGAAACTGCAACTGAAAAACAAAGCAAAACCATAAAAGAAAATAAGGTTTGACTTTTTGTTTGTTTTTTTGTTTGTTTGTTTTGTTTTGTTTTGTTTGTTTGTTTGTGGTTTTTTTGCATGTAAACAATTTCAATATGGCCAGTGTTCTGGGTCTTAAATTTGTGGTTTCACTAAAATTGATGTTCCTGTCTGAAGGATGTGGTTCCCCTTGACATCCTTAGCTTTTCTTCTAATTAAAAAAGAAGAAAAAAAAAGAAGATACAATTCATTTGAATGCAGCAACCTTTACAATTAGTATTTAACTGTCCATAAAAATACTGATTCCCTTAATGAACCTGCTGCTACCATTGTTTACTACCTTGAAATTAAGGAGGGAGAAAGAACTGATCATTAAGCAAATCTCATGTTACTGTTTACCTACCTCTACAATCCCATTATCATTTGTAATTACATGTAGTTAATCAGTGCCAGTATCTGAAAAAAAGTTTATTCAATGGAACAAGATGAAATAGATGATACCTCAATGCTCAAACTGTAACATATATCTAATGTAATTCCTCACAAAAAGTTAAATTGTAAAGTTTACATTTAATTCAACCAAATGTCACACTCTAAAATGTGCAGACCATCAAAATGTTTCTTAATGAGGGAAATTAATCAGTTGTCCAGATATTCATGCTTGATTTAGAATAATTAAAACATAAGACAGAAAGTAGTTAAAGAGAATTTGCTAAATTCATGGTCTTTCTGGAGAATGTTTAACATGCATGATGACTAATTTACTTGCACTTCTCTATGGGAAGGTCTTCAGCACAGGTTTCACAACTTTGTTTTTTAGAAACATCAATCAAGTTCATCTCACAATTCCTCCCAGGTACCACATGTATACAGTCAAGCAGGGCAAATGCAAAGCAACACAAGAACAGCACAAGTTTGGGATTTAGGATTTTTTTTTCTCCTCCAGTATCTTTTTTAATGAGAAAATGTTAACTGCTAAAAGTGTCCATCATGACAAGTTCCTATTTCTTTTTTTTCATACCTACACATTTCAAAATTGCTGGCATGACCCACTTTAGCTCATTATTGCCAGGACACTGCAATCATGAGATGATTCCATGGGGCCATGGGAGCCAGGAACTGAGTCACAGATGGGGGCCAGTCAAGGTCCTCATTGGCATGGATGCAGTCCCACCATGCCTCAGCAGAGAAGGTCCAGTGGTGGAAACCAGGGCCATCCAGCAGGACAGGGATAACCAGGCACCAGCAACACAGGTGATGACTAAAAGAATAGAGTTTAGGTTTGCTATTATAAAGAAATTCTTTACTGTGAGGGTGGTGAGGCACTGGAAGAGGCTGCTCCAAGAAGCTGTGGATGCTCCATCTCTGGATGTGTTCAAGGCCAAGCTGGATGGAGCCCTGAACAAGCTGGTCTAGTGGAAGGTGTCCCTGCCCATGGCAGAATATTGGAACAAGAGGATCTTTAATGCCCCTCACAGCCCAAACCATTCTATGATTCCACAGTCCAGGACCAAGGACAAGAAAGGGATATAAAAGCAGGGTCATGGTCAGTGTGAGGCTGGTGCAGGACAAGTCCCTACAGCCCTTCCCTACAGCAAGGAGCAGGTGCTGAGCTCGTATCCAGCCCCAAGTGCGGGTGCAGACCGGGAGGAGCCCCCGAGTCCCTTCGAGCAGCCTGGCCCAAGGTCACTCGTGGGTCAGAGCTGACCTCCAGCACCAGCAGGTAAAGCCTTGGTGGGGAGGCACTCTTGGGAAGCTCATTACAGATAGTGATGGTCACAGGTGATCAGGGCCATTGGAGCTTCTTGGTGTGCTCAAGACAGCAAAGAGACAAAACAGTGCTTCAGTCTTTGACTGAAATGACTGCTCTTTTGAAATATAATCGAACATGCAGCTGAAAAATATAAAACCATGTTTAGACATGAAAAATGAAAGAAGAAAATTTGTTTGTTATACTTGGCTGAATGTTATGTCTTGAATTTTTAATTTACTTTTTCAAGATTTTGAATTTTCAATTTACTTTTTCAAGATTTTGAATTTTCTTTCATAGTCAATATGGGTACTCTTTTGGTGTGGAGTTTTGTATTTGGCTTTTTTTCATTTGCTCTCTACCAAACTCCTGATAAACGTATGTATATTTTTATTTCGTCAGGGTAATTGCACAGAAAATTCTGAATAGAATATTTTTGTAGAATTTTTTTTTCCTAACAGTTGACATGAGCTTTTTCAATGACTTTCTGTAAAATTTTACAGGTAGCTTTGCTGTGAGTAAAATGAACTGGAATGCTGACTCTGGCTTTTGGTTAATTGCCACACTTATAATTATGGAGTGGGTAATATAGTTATGAACTGCTTCTCACCTACAGCTCCTTTGTGGTTGTAATAACTGCAGAGGGATGTTTTTTCTCTTTAAACATGATTTTTCAGTGTAGTTTCAAAGCCTCTATAGACAAATCTGCAAAACAGTAACAATTACAGCCAAAGATAAATAGGTATTTGGAAGCTGTAGTTTGTCTCTGTGTATGTATATTTATTTATTTATTTATGATGTTTTCCAGGTAAATTAAAACAATTTTCATCAAATGAAAGCTATGAAAATTTTTCTGTATTTTGCTTTTATTTTCAATACCAGAAAGAGCATACCAAGAAATATGAGCAAAATTGAATTCTGATAGCTTGTTTTATTGCATATTTAAAACATAAAAACTTGGTTTTGTGGATTTGAATCTTTTGACTTTGTCTTTCTTTTCATGTATACTTGAATACATACATCTTTACTACTTTGGTGACATTTTGTTTAAATCTGAAACTAAGAGAATGAAATTGGTGGGCTATTTGCTGGTTCACATAAAATTAAGAAATATTTCTGTTCAAATTTAAATTCACCTAATTTTGATGTTCCCTTTCTTGATAACAGCTGTATACAACTAAATTTGAAGAGCAGTAACAAAGGTAAATTAATTAAAAATTCTTTTTGTGTGTGTCATGTAAATTCAATACATTTTCAAACCAATCAAAATTCAACAAACAGTAGAATTTCTCCAGTACTTATGCATTTGAAATAAATTCATTTAATTTTCTGATGTCTATCAACTCTTTGCTCAAGGTAGTGTTTTTCTAAGCAATTAATAGGCATTAAAAATATTTTACCAGTTTGTCTCAGTTTAGGCTCTAGTCAACACTGAAGCTTCTTTTTGGGAAGGGGTGAAAATGATTTCCCAAGTAATTGGAATTCTTCAGGTGAGCACAAGCATACATTTTTCTCTGGGAATTATGTGCTTCAGCCTAATACAGTTCAAGAACATCAAGAGATCTCCAGTAGCTACTGAACCAAAGATCCCGATGTTAGCCTGTAGCATACTATCCTTTTATTCTTATTATAAAAATTACTAATAAATAGGAGAAATATGGAATAGTGGGATCCATTTCAAATAGTGTTCATTGGGCTTTGATAGAGAGAATAGCAAGAGAATTATGTCTTCTTTATTCTGTATTTATTTAATGTGACATATAATTCATCTAAAACAGAGCAGCAAGTTTCTTTAAAGCTTGCTCTGCTGAAGTTTTGTTTGGCACCTCTGATTGGTAAGGACTGGATAAGCAGGAATATGGAACACAGAAGCATAGATTTTTTTTTCTTTGAACTGGCCCTCCACTTCAAGTGCCATCTCTCCTGGGTGAGCAGAGAAGGTCTGTCCATGACCTGAGCACTGTGTTACAGCCCATGTTATCTATTCCTAACAGGAAAATGTATTTACTAGCATTGGAACTTGAGCCTAAATGGAAGGGTTTTCTACTATTCCTGAGATCTTATGCCCTCCCAATGCAAAGCTGGATAAGAAAGGCAAAAAAAAAAGAAAAAAAGTCACTATAAAAAGCAAATTGCTGCAGGTTTTCTACATATCACAAAGCAAAACACGTAGCTGAAGTCCAAACAGACAAATTCATCTGGGTCGTCAGAATAGAAGTATTCTGTGTTGCAAGGACATCTATCTATAGTGGCAAGGACTGCATCCTTTTTCTGTCACAACAAATACACTAGCATTCTTCCTGAGGGAAAAATGTGTTAAATTTGGGATTAGTGTGCGGGGAGGTCTAGCTGACAAACTGTTTATGTATAATTTCTTATAGCATATAGAACATCCATTAGCTGACAGTGAAAGAGAGCTCAGTAAACAGCATAATTTGCTGCAGGAAAGGAGGAGAGGGAATAGCAGGGCAGCAGTGAAGGTTTTCCAACATCCTCATGCCTTGTATTGGCTCACCTATCAAGTGTTCTCCATCTACTTGATGAGCTCTAAAGGACATTTCCTTTCCCAACACCTGTGTCCTGGAGGGTGGAACTACATTCAAAGAAAAGTTACCCATATCTCAGACTTCTCCCACAAGACCTTAAGATCCGTCTCCACAGCTCCCACAGTCCTCCACTGATTTATATTGTTCTCTGCTACTCCATCTCCAGACCCAAAGCTTCAGTGTTGTTTGTTATAAAGTGAGAAGAAATGAGGTTTCAAAATCCCTGCTTTTTCAGTTCCCACAGCTTACAGAGTGCTAATGGAAGCCGACTGAAAAAAAAAAAAATCTTAACTGCTGTGGTTCAAAAACTTTAAAAATAGATTATTATGGTGAGGCAAAAGTGCCAGGAAGTTGATAACCTACGCTCTAAGTCTCAACCCAGCGTGAATCAAAATGACATTTATGAAGTCTTGGAAAATGGCAACTGTAATGAAAATGTCTACTGACCCCTGACTAATAGTGTCAGCAATCCAGCAGTGCTTAATTATTAAAATCAACACATGTCCTACACTGGCAGCCCAGTGTTTTGAGCGGTGCAGTTCTGCTGAAGAGGTGGAAACAATAAATAGAAGTGACAAAATTTCCTTTTTTATTCATTCTTGTTCTCTCTTTCTGCTGATTCCCTTCCACAGCAGAGTTAGAAAGGTCAGCATGACTATGTTTTCCAGGGGTTTGTTAGGCTGTAAACTGCAACTGGCTGTTCATGGCTTAGGTGGGCATGCTCATCTCTGGGTCATGAAGTGGCTGATGGCCAGGTCCAGAGTGGTGGTGAGTGATACTACATCCAGCTGGCAGCCAGAGCTGCTCCCAGGGCTCTGTACCAGGCCAGGTCTTTGAACTTTTGCTGAACTCTTTGAGGTTCAACAAGGCCATGTAGTGGGTCCTGCACTTGGGACACAACAACCCCATGCAGCGCTACAGGCTGAGGATAGAATGGCTGGAAACCTGCCTGGTGGAAAAAGACCTCGAGGTACTGGTTGGCAGTGACTGAACATGAGCCAGTGTGTGCCCAGTTGGCCAAGAAGGCCAATGGCACCTGGCCTGTGTCATCAATAGAGTGGCCAGCAGGACCAGGGCAGTGATTGTCCCCCTGTACTCAGTACTGCTGATGCCACACCTTGACTACTGTGTCCAGTTTTTGGTCCCTCACTGCCAGAAGGACATTGAGATGCTGGAGCAACTCCAGAGAAGGGCAACAGAGCTGGTGAAGGGAGCAAAAGTTTGATGTGGAGCGCCTGAAAAAGCTAGGGGTGTTTAGCCTGGAGAAAAGGAGGCTGGAAAGAGATCCTATTGCTCTCCACAGGTACATGAAAGGAAAGGAGGTTGTAGCCAGGTGGCAGTCAGCCTCTAGGTAGCTAGAACTGGGACACCATAATCCAGGGGAGGTTATGCTGGATATTTGGAAGAATTTCTTCACAGAAATGTGATTAGACATTAAAAGGAGCTTCTCACGGTGGTGTTGGAGTCAGCACCTCTAGAGTTTTTAAGGAAAGCCTGGACATGTGCCATGGCCTAGTTGGCAGAGTGGTGCTTGGCCACAGGTTGGACTCAATAATTTCAGAGGTCTTTTTTAACCTAATTGGTTCTGTGATTCTGTAGTGAGGTGCCAACACTCCAGAATTTACTGAGATGGATGTATTAAGCGCTGCATCTCATGGGAGAGCTAGAGCTGCATGCAGTTGTCAAGGCCACAGGAAGCACCCAAGCAGTTGCAGTTGGGCATTAGTAATGAGAAAAGTCCTTTATCTGTAACAAGAGAGGAGAGCAGCTGGGTCAGTGTCCCCTAAATCAGGAGGCACCCTCCAGAGCAAGTGGATTTGGGGAGGAGACCATCCTAACTTCAGTTCTGCACTACAGGTATCCTCTCTTCTGTTCACTTCTCTTTTAGGTTCCAATCCTCAAAAACTGAGTGAAAGGCTTAACTTCAATGTATTGATTATCCCAGTGAGGCTGATGAAAATTCAAACTAAAATAAAATTTCTGGCAAATGAAATGCCGTCTCTGTTCACTCCTTATTCTGTTATGATGTGCCTTCCTCATGACAGTAATTTGAGGATGAAACCTGCTTTGTCACTAACCTTCCTGCAGGCTGTTTTTCTTTGATGGAAACACGGCAGGGGTCCACACAGATCATCCAGCAGCACCCTGGGCTCAGTGATCAAAGAATCTCATTGCTGAGATTCTCAGTTCCACAGAGAGCAGTTATCTTGCAGTACAGATGCAACTCTTGAAACATACGCTCTCTAAAGTGCCCTTTTGGAATTGTAAAACTCTTCTTAGAGAAGAGGACTTTAAAGCCCAAATCACCTAGAAGTTTCCAAAAATGTCATCATAGATTTAGGAAAATGATAGTAAACCATTCTTCTCTCTTTCTGCTTTTCTTGTAAAGTGAAATATTCAAAATAATACTCCCTTGTAATTTTGTCAGTAAGGTCTTGAATGCTCTTCTGCATTTAGAATTTGAATAAGTGAAAAAAAGTCCGTGTGAAACATAAGAGCAATAAATTTTCTAAAATAAGAAAAATGTATTCATTTATTATGCCTTTAAAGCATTTAAACTTATTTATTGGCAAAGAAAATCAGAAATATGGTGTATCAGGTATGAAAGAACGTATTTTGAGAAATATTGTAACTATTATAAATCTGGAGGTTAATTGTTACTGCAGCTTACAGATGCTTTTTTATGGCATCTGTACTCAAAGCAGGGTAATGCACTGAACTCTCATTTAGTTCTGTTTTTACCCATTAGACCACAGTGTGGCTTTTCAGCAGTGGACTTTTTGGTGAGGTGAAGGCTCTAATGATGACTTCTGTTTTAATAAAGATTGTGCTTCTATTTTTAATCTTGTCCTCAATCTAATACCATAATCTGCATTGCCTATAGATGGAAATAAAGAAGTATTGCAATGAATATCACTAACAAAGTCTATTAATTCTAGCATGAAAGGTTGTAGAATACTCTTCTATCTAGAGAAATGCATAAAAATTGAAAGGAAAGCACTTTATCTTGCTTTAGCATTCTCTTTAATATGGTATTGGTAACCTGTCTCTAACAGCAAGTTAGTAGAGACCAAGCATTTCCCCTATAATTTTGTTTTAATTATTAAAAGATGAAGAACATAGGGTGCAAAATTTACCTGTTTTGTAATTCCTCTGACTTCAGTGTTTTACTCTACTGCTGAATTTGGCCCATTTAAAAAGCTTTGTGGTTTGTTACTGTAGAGCTGAATCTCCTTTCTTAGGCATTCTCCTGCAGCTGACATGCATACTAAGCAAATACAGCTGCAGTCATCTGGAAAAGCTTGGAATTAATTTTCATCTTTATTGCTACAGCTTATATCATTCTGCCTTTCCCTTTATAATACAGAAAAAATTCTCATTCCTTGAGAAGCCATTGCAATTAGTTTCTTTCCTTTTATTATTACTTGTCAGTAAAGTAATCAATGCAACTCTTATCATCTGTACACACACTAACTACAGTATGAACATTGTCAGAAAAAGTTCACTGAAATGATAAGTTAAATCATGACATAAACCAAAATATTTTCTGGTTTGCTGATGAAAATCTAAGCCATGAACATAAGAAGAAAAGAGGCAGAACATTACAGATGAGTATGCAGAGTAAAGGGATGAATAAGAAAAACAAGTTAAGGAAAATGAAAACTACTCTATAGAATAAGCAGAAGTCCCTGAAAAAAATGCATAATTTTTGTTATCCTATTATGTTTAAAATGTATATAGGACTACTGGGCAAAACTTTTTTCAATGGAAAAATCACAGATGGGAATCATTTATGTTAAAGAAAACTGAAAAGATGAAAAAGTAAGGTTTTTTTTTTCAATTTTTAAAATCCTAATTTAGGGCAAATATATCCATAATTAAAATAGTACTTCCTCTGGGTTTAGAAATAAGAATAGCACTGGAACAGGGAAGGGGCTTATGTTTACAGTCAAAAGCTCTTTCTGAATCAAGCATTTAATTTTTATTGAACTTGTATTAGTCAGATGACTGAGTGGAAGGACCATCTTTGAATCGAGTCACGTTTTGGAGATCACATTCACCCCACAACTGCATTCCATGGCAAAGTCTTCCATATATATACACATATATACATGTATTGCATCAGTGCATATATGTGTATATTGTCCAATACCTATTTCACAAGGAGGCAGATGAATGTCAGTCACCTGACTGATGCTATGTTCTCATGCTCTGACACCTTTACACCTTCTACTCAGCAGAGGTAAGAGGCACAAGAATAATTAAGACTGAGCTGGATGATGAATTTATCTTAGCTTTTCCTATCCTTTAGACTTCAGAGCATCATTGACCATACTTTGCTATATCAGCCTTATGGGTACAGGGTATGGCTGTGCATATTTTTAAGCTCTTTGCCTAGCATTCTGGCACCATTGAATCCCATTATTTTAGGTGAATAATTCTTGCTTGCCGTGGTATAGGGAGGCTTGGACTAGAATTACTCCTGAAATGAGCAGAATTGCATCTAAAATGTGAGTGTTACTGTGATGTTTATGAATGAGTCCTAAGTGAGCTCACACACGAAGTCTTTAACAGAGGAGGGAACTGAGTCAACTCTTTTCATCCTGTCTCTTCCTCATCTCCATTTCCACAGACATGTCTGTGTAACCTCATGCAGGCTGCTTGGCAGTACACAGGTTTTTCTTTAACAGCTTATGCACACACTCTCTTAAGTGAGGGTTACGTTTTCTGTGCACAGACCTGGAAGAAGGCACTTTCTGGAACACAATTCCTTATCCAATTTCAACTTCATAGTAATTTAGTATTAAATATTTTAACTTAAGTTTGCTGGAACAAAGAAATGTTTCCCTGGGATAGTGTTTCAAAATCATATCTAAACGGTTCTTTCTGTATTGTATGAGAAACATTATTCTCATTTCATTCTCTATCTACTGTTTTTATGCAGCCAAGAGTGAGTGAATTACTGGTGAGTACATTTTCTGAAGCAAATACAGCTGCTGCTTGATGCAGCGGATAATAACAAAATTATTGAATATGTTTGCACCTTGTCCTTCAGAGGATGAAAATCATCTCTAGATTCTAATGCTGAAATATCTCAGAGTCCTTCCAGTGCAAAAAAAGCCTATTCTTTTTACATAATCTTGCTATATTAATAATGAAATCTCGTAAAGTGCTAAGACATTCTAAATTAAATATTATTTTATTTAACATTTCATTGTTATATATGTCACCAGACATGCGGTACCCATGTTGCAGTAGGACTGTTTGTGGAGGCAGGGGAAAATACCATGAAAGGGATCCATAAATTGGACCAGGACAAAAGCAAACCAGCCTGCTGAACAAGTCTAATATATTCCAGTGCTTCCATGAAATCCTTGCAGATAGTGGTTGGCACAAGTGAGGCACTGGGATTTGGGTCTCAAGACAAAGGAAATCAGAAACTGATTACAAGAAAATTTTCCCCAAAGAATATGTATCAACTTATTCCTTAGATCCACACTAGGTTTTTCCATGCTGATTGCTCCCTTTAGCATTGCATTCCATTGTTTTAGCTATCACAAAACAAAAAGACATTTAATTCCCTCATTATCCAACTGAAGCAAAAAGTGGCACTTACATCTCACAGTTCAAGCTGATAATTATTCCCTCTCTCAATTTCTGCTTGTCCCATGAGGATAAGCAACACCATCATCTCCCCTTTTGCTAACCTGCCCTTCTGCTCTTCTGGTGCCCATCACATTTTTTTTTTAATTGTCTCATATTGCCTCAAATTTAACATAATCAAGAGAAACTCGGAGCAGTTGTCTGCAGTGAGTATTTAGCCTGAGGTGGTTGCATCTGTTCCAGATCTGGAGCAGGCCTTGTAAGCCTGCAAGCTTGTTTGCTTCCTACCAGCTGTATCAGTTGGTCTAATAAAGATTATTGCAGTTCCCTACAAATATAGCTCATTTATGTACTTAGACAGTCTTGGCAGCAGCACAGCTACTCATCAGTAAATGTATACATAAATATGTGGAAAATTTGATGATTCACACAAACACAAGTATATGTGTAGCTGAAGCATTTTCAACAACAGACCAAGCTAGAAAAAAAAAATCATCAATTTGGAGTTCAAATTATTTCCTTCATTTTCTGATCGAATAGAATTTATTTAATATACAATTTTAATTTACTTTGGGCTGGTTTTACTCCTTTGAGATAAAATTAGCTAAAGTCTCTGAAAACTTTAACTGCTTTGAGGTATAAAGTATCAATGCTTCGAATTGAAATGTGTCAGGAGTGGTTTATGCCTGAAGCTGTCTGATGAACATTATCCAAATTAGCTTATTTGAACTAGGATTTTCAAAGGAAACAAAACCTAGTTGCAGTCTAACAAAGACTTTTGGCAAACTTGCTGATGCTAAGAGAAAACAGAACTTCTGCTGATGTGTGTATAAAAGATGTTATAAAAAAGGTGGGGAAATTACAAAATCTTACCATCAAAAAAATTTCTGGTTTGTAAGATGGGATTTCCTGCTTCAGTAACTACCAGCTGAGCTTCAATGAAAGCTTTCTTTAAGGAAATAGACCTTGTTTTCCATTTTGCCAACACTGAGGGTGATTTTCTGCCATTGGTTTAAAGCTGGAATTTTTTCTTATGTTTTGTAACTTCATCCTAAAATAAAGAGTTATCAAATAAGTAAATGCTAACTTCTGATGGTTTATATACAGGTGCTACAAAAATCTCTACTCTTTAGTCCTCAGTGTGTAAAACTATCTATTTTCATGTGAATTAATGTGTCATATATAAAGCCACAACAAAATGCATTTAAAAAGTGAGGAGTTGGAGAAAAACTGGTTGCTGAGATAAGTCTGTTAGACTGAAGCTGTAGTAACGAGCATATATCAGTGAAGAGCAATGGCATTTGACACTAATTTTTTCAAGGGAAGGGCTTTTATTGAGCAAGATTGCAGTAAGTCTCTCAATTAAAATTCTTTGTCCTAGTTAAATAGTAGACATGAATGACAGTCAATTCCCAAGACACAGAAGATATATTCAGTCAGTTCTGTCATTGTGTTCATTCATGCCTGTTTTTTCTGACCAAGCTTATACTCCTTATACAGCCCTCAATTATTGTACAGAGTTTACTGTAATAAGATTGGTGATTGAACAAACAATCAAGAAAATATATAATAGCTGTTTTGTTTTTGTTTTTGTTTTTTTCTTTAACAGCTTAGAACTCTTTGGAAGATAGAAAAAAAAAAATATAATTCATACAGTTTTCCTTGTTTCCTTTTAGTGTCAGAGAAGCTATGAGCAAATCAGTGACTGAATATGTGCCACTTAAAAGAAAGCAAGTAAGAGTATGAAGAATAATGTATATACATAAATATTTGTAGTATATTGTCTTATGTACATTACATTACGTTCTGTCATTTTTCAAAACATTCCAGAAAGTCAGGTATGCATGTAGATGGCTTTTCAAAGTGATTTTTTACAAGCATAGTAAATGTCAAACATTCCTCATTGTCTTAGTTTTTAATAAACTATTCCTTACTCTTCAATTCTCTGTCTCAAAAGGCAAATAGAATTTACAGTTGGGCACATGAAGTACTCCATGCTAAACTGCTAAAAAACACAGTACACATTTACTAAGTATTGGAGGTATCCTTGAGTGAAATAAGATACTCTGCTTTCAGAATATACTAATGACACACAAGAGCTAGCTCAGTAAGGTGCTTTGGCTTTTGGCATTGGAGTTACCATAGTATCATGAAGCTTCACCTCATCTCTTTCATTTACTTTTGCATAGACTAGACTAAACTAGGCTAGAAAATTTCAGATGGAAGGGTTTACAAAGATCTTCTAGTCCAACTACCTAAACACTTCAAGGCTGAGCAAAACTTAAAGCCTCTTATCAAGGACATTGTCCAAATACCTCCTAAACACTGGCAACTTCAGGCATTGATCACCTCTAGAGGAAGCCTGTCTCAGAGTCTGACCATCCTCTCAGTAAAGAAATGTTTCCTGATGTCTGGCCTAAACATCCTCTGGCACAGCTTTGAACCATTTCCATATGGGAATCACTGGATCCCAGGGAGATCAGCAACTCCCTCTTCATCTCCCCTCCTCAGGAAGCTGCAGAGAGCAATGAGGTCACCCCTCAGTGTCCTTTTCTCCAAACCAGACAAGCCCTGAGTCCTCAGCCACTCCTCACAGGACATTCCTTCCAGCCCTTTCACCAGCTTTGTTCCCCTCCTCTGGATGCATTCAGAGACCTGCACACCCTTCTGCCATTGCTCAGCAGGCAGCACTGCAGGTGAGGCCACCCCAGCTCTGAGCCCAGCAGGACAGTCTCCTGTTCTGCCCGGTGGTTGTGCTGTGTTTGCTGTGCCCCAGGGTGGGGTTTGCCCTCGGGGCTGCCAGGGCACCCTGCTGGCTCACACTGAGGTGCTGCTGGCCACACAGCACCCCCAGACCCTCCAGGGCACCCTGCTGGCTCACACTGAGGTGCTGCTGCCACACAGCACCCCAGACCCTCCAGGGCACCCTGCTGGCTCACACTGAGGTGCTGCTGCCACACAGCACCCCCAGACCCTCCCTGCAGGGCTCATCTCCACCTGCTCCTCTGCCCATTTTTCTTGTGCCTGGTGTTATTCTGTCCATTGCAGATACAGAATCTGGCATTTGTCCTGGTTAAATTTCATGCCATTGGTGTGATTGGTTGATGCATTACTTTGATTTGATGTAAGGCACTCCAGTAATGTAAAGGCAAATATTTAGGTGGAATATTTGTGGCTGGCTGCATTACATACTGTGTACAGTGTACATTCAATCCAGGAATGACCAGCAGCACATAACATGCCTAGGAGAAGCCAGAGGGAACAGTGTTAGACCTCTGCAAACAATGCCTGCCAAGTCTAGTGCCAAGTGAGCACATAATGATGTAGCCCAATATGGGCCCAAAATAAACATGCCATCTGACACTGGATGTACATTTCCAAAGTGAGCCCCAGGCTTGCAGCACACACAGGTCTAAATCACTGCAGAAACTATTAAGCAGACCTCCACCCAGACTATGACTGACCCTGTTCAGCTGAGATTTGTGACTGTGTTATGAGAGAGGCGGGTATTTCTCTTGGGTTGGCAAATTTTTCATGGGAGTGCTGTTACAGAGTGAATATTTAGATGTAACTTTGAAAGGATCTAAAATGACAAATTAAAAAGTGGAAAGAAGTCTGATGACTTGACATTAATTTTTATAAGCATTTCTATAAGCATTTGAGTGAACAGACCGTAGTGTGAGATTAGAAAACTTCCCAGGAAATATCATTCACAGTTTTCTGTGTTGTGTGTAGCACATTTAAACCTTTATTTAACAGTAAAGACAATGTTAAACTAAATTGAAAATGTTGTCTTTTCTCTTGAGAGAACAAAGTTAACTACAATTACACTAATCTTTTAAGGCCAAGAATGAAAATTGTACACACTAAAGGTGTGTACAATTTTTTTGCATTACAGAAAAGGTCAGGCTTAGCTTCAAAAGCATCAGCTGCCTGTCTCTTTTATTAATATAAAACACCTTTATTAACTTTAAAAATTTAAGACCAAATTTTCAGATTCCAAAACCTCATCTGGGTTTCATAAGAGTGCTTGAGCCACATAAATACTTTTAGCAAGATCATACTGGATTGATAAGAAAAGCAACAGAAACATTTTCCAGCCACCTGTAAAGAAATGGGTTTTAGAAAGCAATACTACAAAATATCACTGTATTGCTGTAATGTATTTTTTAAAAATCTATTACACATCATAAAGGAATTAGTGTTTGGAGAAAAAAGAAAGTATTTTCTGTTTGCTGAATGTGTCCCTTCACATGGCCATGTCAGACTGACCACTTTTTACCTGGATCTCTTGGGCTGCCTGGAATCAAGATGTAAAAAAGCAGCAGTATTCTTTGTTGTTTAAAGGAAGCTTAAGGATGAAGATATTTTCCTCATGGATATTGTCCTTTCTGGAATATTATTAATCATGGTGCTCCAAGCTGCCCCCCAGAACCCCTTAATTCACTCTTCCCTGATGTCTGCAGGCCTGTCTTGATGCCCTGAATGCCAACAAGGATTTCAGGCAGGATAGCCTCTTGGCAGGCTTGGCTTGCTGTGTGGGGTCTCCAGATGTGATAGCAGTGCTTCTGCCTCTGCCCTGAAACTTTTGACATGGTATGGAAGGCAGAGGACTGCCCACACTGCTAGTATTGCATAGGGGTGATATTGCTTTATGGTGTAGATCAGTGTGAGATGTTAACTCCATGGTCCAAATCATCTAAATTGCTAATTGAAGGGGAAAAGGAAAAGGGTACTGTAAGAGCCAATTGCTCTCCAATTTTCCCCTTCTAGTGGTTAACCTCTCAAGGTTAGGAACTGGCCTCTCCAGTGCAGGGGATGCTATAGCAGTAGACAGTATTTAGTAAGCTCCACCTTCTCCTGCAGGGAAGGTTGGCTCTTCCACAAGCAACATGAAATGTCATAGTGCAAGTTAATTGCACTGCCTTTTCAGTTAGTCCTGTTCTCCTAAGAGATGGGGGTTTCAGTTTTCCAGAATTTTGTGCTTTTCATTTGTAACAAATGCAACAGAGCAGCAGCACATCACTCTGAGTGGAAGCATGGCACAGATGTCAGTACCTATAGAAGATTAGTCTTCTACTAAATGAAAAATGCCAGTGTACTGATTCATAGTTGCTTACTCTGATTTTGCTTGCTTCTTGATTTTAAAAGATTTTGCTTTGCTAGAAAATATTTTGGTTTTAATATTTTAAGATATTATGTTTATTTTTGATTCACAACAGTGTATTTCACTTTAAGGAAAATATGAGGCAACCAAAAAATGTTTCCTGTAGTCCTGCAGCTTTGATGATCTTCTGGCATGACATTTTATTCAACACTGCATAACTACAGCTAGCATGGAAGTGCCTGAATTCAAATTTATGGAATTGCAAAGGTATAAAACTGAATCACTCTAGTGATTAATTAAACCCACTGAATTATGATGAAAGCCAAACCCAGGACTTTGGAAGGGACTTTTGTTCAGGAATACTGGCAGAAACACATTTAAAGGAAAGATAGGTTTCATCAAAGAAGTGCCTTATTTAAACTGAGAGTGTCACACCCACAGAGAATAAAGCACTTTACATTTCAAGTTATCAGTGCCAATACTCATAAATTAAAGACTCAGACTGAAATATACTTCCATCCCTGTTGACTCACCTACTCTGTTCCTTATGACATGTTATATGACAATGTTCTGAATATTACATTCAGTGCTGCCAAGTAAAGAATAAATTCACCAAAGTTGTTAATCTTTACTACAAGTTTTGGACAGCCTCTTGTTGGTGGGTTTGTCTTTTGTCCTTGTTTTTTTGTTTTTGTTTCTGTTTTTGTGGGATTTTTTGGTTTTTGTGGGTTTTTTTTTGGTTTTGGTTTGGTTTGGTTTTGGGGGGTGCTTGTTTTTTTGTTTTTGGGGTTTTGTTTGCTTGTTTGTTTTTTTACAGAGCTCTGAAATGTTCTTATTTTTTTTCTGCCAACAACAATAAATAATTACCTTCTAGCATTGCTATTTTATTCACTGAAAACTGACACTTCCTTCTGTTTTAGCATCAGTTCATTGTGAGAATTCTTTGCCATGTATTAATTAACCTGGCGTGATGATCTCAGTACAGTCTCAAATAAAATTAACATCAAACACTCATATGGAATTGTTCTAGGAAATAGCTTGAGTGATGAACATATACCATATGGTAGTCTTTAAAAATAAAACCTGCCAAGTAGCATATTTAATGTGAGTATCCTGGCATACCCATAAGGACTGTAAAAATCAAAAGTAATTCTGAGCACTGCTCACTTCAAAGGATCACAAAATATTTTATACAAACTATCTATCTTTCTGAAATCAGCTCACCTACCACTTAAAGCAGTGCAGCGAAATGCAGCAGCTATTGCAGGAAAGCACAGCAAATTGGAACAGCAATTTTAGGGCAGGTAATGAAGACAAATGGTGCATCTTGTTTAAACTGCAGGGGCAGAAGGTAATTACCCAAATTTGGAGCCAGCTGAGATACCAGACCTAACACCTCTCTTGCAGAGAAGTGTCAGTCATGATTTTATAGCTGGGTACGATTAAAAAGCACATGAGCAAGGCCTGGCATTAAAGACTGATCAGGTAAACAAGTGGAATTCTGGGGGAGAAGAGTTCCTGCTCACATTTATGTGTGCAATAAAATCAGTCATGTCTGTGCTGTGCCGCATTGCTGGTTAGACGAGAATTTAGAATTGATTTTATGGGCATAATCTAAAGTCCACTGAAATCAGTAGAAAAACGTTGGTTGGCTTTGGATCAGGTCTTCTTTGAGATCTGGTTTTTAGAGAGGGGAATTGTACTTTGGTTTATTACTTTATCGCAGTGTGTTGTATATCGAAATATGGCAATGGTAGATTTGCAACAGCAAAATAACCAATCAAGGCAGGAATTTTTTCTTTAATGATAGTCATCATACTTTCCCAGCATCTTTCTGCACCAGTCGTTTGGCTGGACTATTCCAACAGTTTTTGTGGCTGCTTCTGACAAATGTGCACAGCTCTTTGCAACGTGTGTACTGTTAGGCTCACAAGATCCAATTTACAATGGTTTACACCATTTCAAATCTCAGCAAAGAGTGAGGAAAGGGATTAATCCTATGTAAAATTCAAATTACCCTTTGGAGTTGCTCCTCTGTAATACCAAAGGAAGGAGCCACTATTGCCCACTGTACTAAATCACCTGTTCAGTCAATTGCCTCATGCTCCATAAAGGAACTCTGTTCCACAGTCCTCAGATCTCTCAGCAGGATGTTGGTTGGTCTAAGGTTGAGCTCGATGATGGTGAAGGTCTTTTCCAATCTAAATGATTCTGTGATCCTGTGGAAAGAGTTAATTCCCTTCACCTGACTTTACAAAGTAAGAAACTTGCATAATCTAACCAGTTTTGCTTGCATTGTCAAACTCTGTGGTAGCTTTACAACTACGTTTGAGAGTTTATCAACATTTCACATGTTTCTTCTATTCTGATTAAAATATAAGCACAATGACCTTCTTCCCATCTTAAAATATTATCCCCTTAGCTTTTCTTCAAATGTGATTACCTCCAGGAAAAGAAAAAGAAAAAGAAAAATAAAAAGAAAAGAAAAGAAAAGAAAAGAAAAGAAAAGAAAAGAAAAGAAAAGAAAAGAAAAGAAAAGAAAAGAAAAGAAAAGAAAAGAAAAGAAATGAGAAGAAAAGAAAAGAAAAGAAATGAAAAGAAAAGAAAAGAAAAGNCTAGTTTTGTATCATGGTATAGTTCACTTTTTTAACAAATCTTTCTATTTGGTGCAGCCAAGTTCCTGACTGGCTTTGAATAACAAAAGCAGGAGCAAAATTGGTGGCAATTTATGATTATTTTCCATATTAATTCACATCTGGATATATCTGAAGGAAGAAAAGTGGTAAAAAATCATCTCAATTAATTACCCTAACAGTTACAATTGTCCTCCTAAAGGAGAATACCTAACCATTAAGGGAGGAAAAAACTCCTTGTGCTCCCTGAGGTTAACCTCATTAAAGTTGCTTTCCTGATTATTCAGGATTTCTGTAAGTACTTTCAACTTAAACATTTGAAGATCCCTGTAGCTGCCAAGAGTCTGAAAGCTTTACTGATGCTCACCCCCATGGAGAACTTAAATGTTTTCCTTCTTTTCAAATTCAAATGGTATTTCATTGCCAGGCAGGATTCACCTTTAGCCATTTCCTTCTTTTATTTTAAAATCCAAGATACATAGACTGACACATACATTTTCACAGTCTCACTAAAGCCAAGGGGCTATGCTGATGTGGTGTTTGACTTGCAAGGAATTGGATCACAATTGATCCATTTCTGTCTTTAAGTGCCCTCATTTATATGCCATAGGTAACACCAGAGCACATTTCTTTTTGCCTCCTTGTTCTAAATGCCATCTCTGTAAGCCTGATTACACTGATTTCTGGTCTAGTTCTGTCTCTGATAAAAATATAAGTGCAATGCAAAGAAGATCACACCTCTGAGGGTAATGTCTGAGTTTTGCATTAATTAGGGCAGCTGATATCACTGGTACTTCATTCCCTAACCGTTTTAGCAAAGACTTTAGTAATTTAAGCACACACACACGTTTTCAAAGTACAGGGCAAGCAGGATGATCTGCCAGGAGAACAACAGTGACAGTAAGTATCACATCATGCCAAAAAAGAAGTAAGGTTTTAGGTCTTAGCTTAGTTCTATTTTATTTTATTTTAGAGTAAAGGAACCTACTTTCAACCCTTGCTAATGTCCAGGACAAACAACTGTAAACTGCTAAATTGTGTTTGTGATTTCATTCTAAGAATAACTTTTCGGAAATTGTCCACACTTTCCCAATTCTTAGCAGTATTACAAGTTTGGATCTAAATCCCAGTAGTTTAAAAGTGGACAGATTTGCCTTCTAACAGAAAAGGTTTGAAATGAAAGTCTGATAGAAGCTAGGATGCATTAGGTAGGACTCTTCCCTAATCTGAAGTCTAGAATATCCATAGTCTATGACAAGCAGGATTTTAGCCTCAGCCTCTTTAGATGAAGAGGGAAAAAATGTTCCTATTAATCAGCAACTTCCTTTCTTGTGCAAATTTAGGAACTTGAATATTTAATATTTGTGAAAGATTTGCAAGGTACTTTTTTTGGAATTTAGTGGCAGAAGAAGAAAGGATCAGGTGTATTGAAGATTCCCAGGGATTCTCTCTCTCCTATTAATGTCATCTAACTGAGATATATTTCAGATAGCCTGATGTGGGTCATGTTTTACTTTACAATTCCCAAAGTAAGCACGTGCATTACAGCATGTGGGTCCTGTAGGAACCTGTGTGTTCATGTGGGTCCTGTAGCACTGGGTCCTGGAGGAACCCAGTCAACATTGATTCCCCATTGTCTATTGCCCCTGACCCAAGCACCAGGACTGTGAAGCAAAGCAGGGCTTGGCAGCACTTGGTTGAAATTTATAGATTAGATGTTTAAGCTTTGAACCTTTTCAGCTTCATATCTTTACTGTGCATTCTTTTCTCAGTAAAAGCAAATATTCTATCCCAGTGTAGGTGAGGTATCTCCATATTTTCTTGTATTTCTGTAGTAGATAAAAGGGGGAAAACGCCCAGATATATGGTGGCAAAGAACTGAGAGTGTAGCTAAGCACTTGCTAAAAAAATGTGAAACAAACAGCCTGAAGTACAAATACAGCTTGTATCTGGGCAGGAAAGGGAAACACATAGTCATAAAAGAAACAAAATGAAAGTTCTTTCAATCTTGTTCTTTACCTAACTATATCTAATCATGCTTTGGTTTTGCAGAGTGACAAATTAATTCCATGTTATTTCAAGCGCTGGCATTTTGCCATTTTTATATTTATTTCATAAGAATCTGTGACTAGAAATATAGTCATCCAGTTGGGGCTTATTTTTAACTAGCTTTAGAGTGATAATGAATATGCTAACATATTCTAAGATTCCCTAGTTTTGAATTTCAGCCTTAGCATAAGTATTACCAGGAAAAATAAATATAGAGAGAGCTGCTTACACTTCATTGTAACTGATGTAATTTTAATAGAAATGACATCTGGCATAATAAAAATTAAAACCTTGGTCAAGATGATTGAGGATGAACAGATCAGCATATGCTGATCTAAATGAGGACTGCCATAGCCCAGCCTCATTTGCAGTGAGCTGGTCCTGGCAGCAGTGCTCCTGCAGGCACCCATTCAGGAAGCTGGGGCAGTGGATTTGGCTAAACACAGCCCTGCTGCAGCAGCACTGGTTTATCACCTGTGGGATTACCATGGCAAATGCATCTTCAAAAGAATATCCTCTGAAAAGTTCAAAGAATGGCCCAAGAAAACTTCTGACAGAACTTTTGATTGCACAGGGAGAAATGTATTTTCTTATCGATGCCTCAAAGGAAGTTTCTGCAGAGGTTTTCTCTATGTTTGCCAAAAGGATCTTTTAAACACTGGTCAAAAAGAGTCCAGGGACCTTGACCATGAGGTGAACTTAAACTCTTACCTCACAACACACAGCCACTGCAGCTGCAAGCTAGAGCATGGGTTTTGGAGGAGTTTTCCAGAGTGGGTTCTGCTGAGGATGGCACTGGAGCCTGAAGCCCCAGTCCCTTTCCAGGTCTGCTTCTGGGGCCAGAAGAAAGGGACACTGGAAAGTGATGTTAACAATGGCCTGTTCCTCTGTGATGGTCTTGTGAGCTTTCATACAAAATCAGTCCAATAAAAGCTGTCAGCCTTGCAGAGCTGTGCCAGTCTGGTTATGCTCTGTTTTTATACAAGAGAAATGTGTTCATGCATTGCAAAAAACGCTGAAACTATGCAAATACCAACAAGAAATTTGTTTATCTTTGGGGATTTTTAGCAAATAAGTGGTTTTTAAATGGTTATAATTTTTGTGACTTATAATATCAAATATTTAAATTGGTTGATGAAATTTTTTT
>VZTT01021758.1:0-14581 GCA_013400855.1 Buphagus erythrorhynchus
TTATTTATTTATTTTAATTTTATATATTTACAATTAACAATTATTATTAAGTCATTTTTGTACTCATGAGTCTAAGAGTCTCAGACTCTCAAAGTAATATCTCTCAATGTAATGGTGTTCTACAATGTTTCATTAAACACTGAATACATGCATGTAGTCAGCTGAATGCAGACTCTCATCTCCTTTTGTAGCCATTTGATTTGAAGAGATTAGCTCTGAAACGAATTTTTACTTTAATGACTACAATAAAGGATAAAACTACTAGCTCACATGAAAATACTCTTAGCAATAATAAAAAAATATTATTATTATCATTGTTATTATTGAGTGCAAAAAGTCAAGAAGATGAGTTAGTCAGCATAAATGAACAATTTATTAATTTTGAATATTGTATTTCTCTTTGTAATTTCAGAGAAATTACAAGTTAACAAACTTGTAGAAGTTTAAATCTGTGTTATGATTGAAACCCTAGCTGTCAACTAAACACCACACAGCTGCTTGATCACTCCTCCACCATTGAGATGGGAGAGAGAAGCAGAAGAATAAAAGTGAGAAAATTTGTAGATTGAGATTAAAAAAAAGAAATAATAGGTAAAGCAAAAGCCTTTCACTGTAGAAAAGAAAATAAGTAATTTATTCACTCCTTCCCATAGGCAGGCAGGTGTTCAGCCATAACTGGTAATCCAGGGCTCCATCACACATAATGGTGACTTGGGAAGACAAATGCCATCACTCTGAATGTCCTCCCTTCCTTCTTCTTTCCTCACCTTCATATATTGAGCACGGCTCCATATGGTCCTGGATATATCCATTTGGTCAGCTGAGGGGCAGCTGTCCTGGCTACGTCCCCTTCCCAACTTCCCATGGATCTCCAGCCTCCTTGCTGTGAGAGGTGATGCGAGAAGCAGCAAAGGCCTTGACCCTGTGTAAATACTGGTCAGCCATATCAAAACATCCCTCCGTTATCAACACTTTTTCCAACACAAACCCAACACATAGCCCTATGCTAGTTACTCTGAAGAAGATTAACTCTACCCCTGTAGAAAAACACCTGGAGTACAATGCAGTCATTGGTCACACCAGCAGGGCTTCATGAGGGGAAAGTCCTACTTGTCAATCCTGATTTCCTTCTACAACAGAGCAACCCACTGAGGTGATCAAGGAAAAGCCAGTTGATGTAATCTCTTTGGAATTCTGCAAAGCTTTCAATACTGTGTCTCACAGTATCCTTCTGAACAAGTCGTCCAGCACAGCTGAATAACTGTGATGGGTGAGCAACTGACTCATAGGTCAGGCACAGAAGGTTGTAGTGAGTGAGGTGACGTCAGGCTGGCATCCTATCACTAGTGGGTTCCACAGGGATCCATCCTCAGCCCAGTTCTCTTCAACATTTTTTTAATGATCTGAATGCAGGACTTGAGTGCTGAGTAAGTTAGTACTTGAATGCTAGGTAAGTTTGCTGACAACACCAAATTGGAGGACCTGTCCACTGCCTCAAGGGCAGAGAGGCCCTGCAGAGAGACCTCAACAAATTAGAGGATGGGGCAATCACCAACCATATGAAGTTTAATAAGGGCAAGTGATGAATTCTGCACCTGGGCTGGGGCAACCCTGGTTGTGTGTATGGACCAGGGAACGAGAGGCTGGAGAGCAGCACGAAGGAAAGGGACCTGGAGGTCCTGGTTAGTGACAAGTTGAACATGAGTCATTGTGCCCTGGAGGGCCAACCCTGTCCTGGGGGGCATCAGGCACAGCATCACAGCCAGGCAAGGGAGGGGATTGTCCTGCTCTGCTCTGCACTGGGACAGCCTCATCTTGAATTCTGTGTGCAATTTTTGGTGCCACAATAAAAGGAAAATAATAAGCCATTAGAGAGCAATGAGGATGGTGAAGGGTCTGGAGGAGAACCTGTATGAGGAATGGCTAAAGTCACTCAGTCTGCTTAGCCTGAAGGAGAGGAGACTGAGGGGAGACCTCACTGTAGTCTTCAGTATCTTGAAGATGGGAACTGGAGAGGCAGATACCAATCTCCTCATGAGAGAACGTATCAGGAAAAGGCTTTTTGTCCAAAAGGGAGATTGAGCATTGGTGGCTCCAACAGGCTCATTCACACTGTAACTCTAACCATTCAAATCTTGGTGAGAAGCGAAATGGGCCCAAAATTTTCTGCTGTTTACACCAAAACACAATTAATACACATGCCTGAGACCGAGATTTTGTCAAGATCATTTGGATGCTAAGCAAGCTTAAAGATCATCCTGAGTGCCTTCTTAAAATATATTGTGGATACATATAAACATTGAAGTAGGCTTGCTTTAGAATTTGATACATTCAAGAAATGACTCCCCAGTTGTTTGAGCTCCTTTTCACCTGTACTACTGAGCTAAAGTTTTCTTATTCCAAATCTATCAGCTGCAAACTGTTCTCGAGATTTCTCCAATCAGATCCTTTGTGCTAGTCAGCAAATTCAGACTGGAAAAAGACAAGCTGCAAATATCTGCTTAGATAAAAGGGCTCCCAATATGCATATAATCCATAATAGATTAATGCAATATCAAATAACTGTACCAGGATAGTATTATGAGAACCTCTGTTACAAAAAAGTCACTGGGGTTTTTTTACTATGTGAGTTTGGACAAAAGAATATTTTTCTTGCAAGTTGACTAGGAATTTCTCTGTGGAATATCCTCCTGTGAGGGTATTGTCTCTTACTGTAACAAAGAAAGAGTATGGGAGAAAAAGAGTAGTTACTAATGCCATAGGAAAAAATTCATGATCCAACACTTAAATATCTCTATTCTCGAAAAGGCAGCTGAGAAGAGAGTGTTCATGTTATTACACTTGTGGTAAAGCAGTTTGCACTGGATTGTATTCAGCTTAGAAAAATTCCTCTCTGAAAAACAATATAAATGAAATATTACATTTTCAGTAAGTTTATTCAGACATTACTAGAACCATCCTCTATCTCCAGAGAACTCTGAAACAAAGAAATCTGTCAGACTTAGATAAGCATCAACCTTTATATGGAACATAATCTCCTCTTAATAAATATAAAAGATACATCCAAAATAATATTTGTCTAGGATTTGCCCAGTGTGACATGATCATAAAGTCCATTAAGAGACTCTCTAAGCCCTTTCAAAACACCATAGATATAAAAAGCCTGGATATAAAGTAATTTAAGTTGCACACTGAACAAATATATCTAGGAATACTAAGCATGAATTATTATTATGGTAATTCTAGGCAATTGTAAAGAAGCAGTGCCAGCAATGACAGCAATGGCAGCATGAGGGCATCACAAGATCATAGATATATAGTCAGCTGTCATTAAATCCACTTGCAAGCCCATGTTCATATACTCATATAAAAATATCATCCCTTTATTGCATAATTGCTTCCAAAGAGGCCATTAGGGACACAATTTTTGAAAATAAAAAAAAAGTATTATTAATCCATTCTTTTACTTCATTTTTTCACAAAGCAAATCACAGAGAATCTGACCTATCAACACTTAAGAAACAGAGATCATATAATTTTATTTACTAGTACTTTGTAATTGTTTGCTACACCTATAGTGCAAATTTGCTTTGAGTTGTTTCAGAAAATGCATTTTCATCCACAAGGCCTTTCAATCCTTAAGCAATGTAAGGCTACTTCTCATAAAATCTCAAAGTATCATCCTTATCAGATATCTGTTTCTTAGAAAGAAACATTTTCACTCTAGCAGATGATTGAATATAAAAATAATAATAAAGGTTTATATTTTTTTCCTTTGGATATGAAAGAAGTTATTTTCAGTTTCTGTCTGGAACAGGGAAGTAGAAATATTATCTAAACAATACAAGACTAAACCTAATGTTCACAGTATCTAATTTCTAGTAGTATCTGGTAATGGATACCAGGAAAAGAAAACAGGACTTTGAAGACAGGAACAGTATATGAACTTATTTCTCCAAATTGTCTCCCAACTTCCAATCGTGGAATAAGTATTTTCTAATTTGGAAGCAAGATGTTTGTCACTGACCACACAGATTTTTGTTCCACTGCTTGCTGAATCCCTAAGGTTTATTGCCATCCAAGTGGCAAGTAACACAGGTTTAATAACATTTTGTATGAAGATTTTCAGGGCGAGAAGATTTTATATTAAAGTAAAATAATTTATCTTAAAGTAAAATAATACCAAAAGAAAAGCAACCAACCTAAAAATGTCTCAGGCCTTCCTGCTTGCAGTTTTGAGATGACCATGCTCTATTTTTTTTTAAGAAACAATAAAATAAAAAATTATTTTATGCTATGTATATCCTTTTGTGCTTGGATGGCAAATGCAGCCTTCCCATGTACTTCCTTCATTTACCTCCTATTCCTATTCCTATTCCTATATTCCTATTCCTATTCCTATATTCCTATTCCTATTCCTATATTCCTATTCCTATTCCTATATTCCTATTCCTATTCCTATATTCCTATTCCTATTCCTATATTCCTATTCCTATTCCTATATTCCTATTCCTATTCCTATTCCATTCCTATTCCTGTTTCTGTTCCTGTTCCTGTTCTTATTCCCATACTTCGTTCCTGTTTTTGAGATTTCTCCAAAGTCTGTTTTTCTGCAGCGGCTTCTTAGGTAATTTCCTGTTAATACCTTTGCTTTTTATACTGTTACACTGGTGAGGAAGTTTGGGGTGCATGGGAGATTGAAAGGAGACACAGGTGTGTCAGGTGACCCAAACTGACCAAAGGGATATTCCACACAGTATGACATCATGCTCAGTGTAAAAACTGTAAGAGGAGGAAGGAGAAAGAGGGTGACATTTGGAGTGATGGTGTTTCTCTTCCCAAGTCAGTGGGCACAGTGGGGCCCTGCTGTCCTGGAGATGGCTGAACACCTGCCTGCCCAAGGGAAGCAGTGAATCACTTCCTTGTTTTGTTTTGCTTGTGTGTGTGCGACTTTTGTTTTTCTTATTAAACTGTCTTTATCTCAATCCATGGGTTTTCTAGCTGGTAGACCTCTGATTCACACCTCAATCCCACTGTTGGGGAAATAAGCAAATGCCTGTGTGGGGCTTGAATAATGGCTGGGATTAAACAATGACAGCATTCAGAAATAAAACAGGCAAAATATATTTTTCCATTAATAAAAGGTTTGTCTAGGAATATAGGAAAACCTGCTAAAATTATTCCCTCTTGCTTTCACTGGGACTCAGGGTGCATAGCATGAACTTCTAAGTTCTCTGGAATGTCCATCTTAATGACTGGAAAATGAGCTGACCAGTCTTTGCATTTTCTTGTATCTCTGAGGACAAATGAAACAAAGCTTCTGTGTCTTGGTGCTCTCAATTTTTATTTCTATATGATTTCATGGTTTGGTGATACTACATTCCTTTTATTCAGACTTCATATCCAGACTTCTACTTAATAACATCCTTTGCATGAAACATTTCATGCATTTTAGGGAGCTGTTACTATATAAGAGAAAAAAAATGTAAAGAAGCCTAATAATGTTGTCTCTCTTTAACACTCCATTAAATAGGAAAATTCAACTGCAACTACAAGAGTGAAGCAACAAAACATCTCTGAAAGTTCAAGCCAAATCCCAAGACATTATATGAAACTTTGGAGCAGGGAACTTAATGTTATTCAAATTGGAACAATGTTCTTTACAACCTCCTAAGTTAAAGAACCAAGGTTTTAAAAATTCTATTAGTGGAAAAAATTTCCTGACAACAAGAAAGAAATCCTCCTAAAAATCAAAGCTAGACAATCAGTTCAGCCAAGTAACTGTTACATTATGATTCTAACATCACTAACGACCAGAGAGCTAAAAAGTGAACTTACACAGAAAAAAATAGTCATCATGTCACTCAGCAGGAACCTTAGCTTGATGGGCAATAGTCTCAAAAATGCATATTTTAGTATGTTCCAGGAGTATGTATTACTGTGTTCCAGGAGACTCTCCCCCACAGCCCCTGCTAAGTAATTAAGATTTTATCAGTAATTAAAAAAAGATTCTTGCATGCCTGTACATTGCAGATAGTGGATCCAAGATGGCTTTTACTGCTAGTATTTAACATCTTATAAACACACAGGGTTTTTTGGTTATGGGTTTCTTTTGTTTGTTTATTTGGGGTTTTTGTTTTGTTTTGTTTTGTTTTGTTTTTTTGTCGTTGCTGTTTTTTTTTTGTTTGTTTGTTTGTTTTTATTAAACTAAAACTGAACAAATGCATAAATCATTATTTCAAGACTCAAAAAGTGAGCCTTCTTTAAAGGAAACAGGTAAGTCTTGGGGAATGGATGCTAGATACTCTAGTGACATATTCTTTATTTTTCAAATTCCTTATGGAATTTGTTACATGAAAGTGGTTGGTTTTTTTTTTTTTAATACAATGTCTTTCATTTTTTATTGATTTTCTGATTTCAAATCTGCTTTGAGAACATATGGGGGATTTTATCATTTTTTACTGTTGATTAAGGTGTACTGGTATTATGGTTTTATATTTGAACATTAACAGTCAGAGTATGGGCTTGGTTCTTACTGAGGTAAATGTACAGTCATAAAAATGGTTCAGTAAACAGACATGCAACTGGGAATTCAAAAACAGGCATTTGAAGATTAAATTAAAAAGAACGTGAAGTAGAATGGTGTTGTATTAGTTGATATAATAATAATAGTGAGTTTTAAACATTGCCCCTCTTTAACAAACATAAGCACACATTCACACATACTTGTACACAGGCAGACACACATAAAGTCAATTTACTAAGATTATGTAGGCAATTCTGCTTCATTAATTTTTTTACAAAACAAAAAGAAATTGCATGGACATGTTTGAAAGTAGAAGCCTTCTATATCTCTATATCTATCTGTATCTATATCTTCTATATCTTCTATATCTCTTAGGATAAACATGACGGGTGACAGGAACCATGCAGAGAGTAAAAGATATTTTGTAGAAAGCTTTAATTGAAAGGACCATCTCTGACTGGTTGGACTAGGATTGAAAAATCATGTTACAGAGTATTTCTGCCAAGGTACACAGGAGAGGTATGTAATCATCCATCCATGTCTCCCTTCAAAAGCTCAGCTGGTAGAGCAGATGGCAGAAGTATGGCCTGCAGGAATCCCTAAGTCTCTGTTTCAATTCCAGATTGAAGGAGTTCCTTGATTCTCATCCAAAGCAACCAGAACTAGCTCGAGAAGTGGGCCCATGGGAATCTCATGAGGTTTACCAAGACTGAGTGCAAGGTGCTGCACCTGGGTCACAGCAATCCGCTCTATCAGCACAGGCTGCACGTACTGAGAGCAGCCCTGCCCAGAAGGGCTTGGGGGTGCTGGTGGGTGAGAGGCTGGACATGACCCAGCCATGGGCACTCCCAGCCCAGAAACCAAAGGTGTCCTGGGCTGCATCCAAAGCAGCGTGGGCAGCAGGGGAGGGAGGGGATTCTGCCCCTCTGCTCTGCTCTGTGAGACCTCACCTGCAGTGCTGCATCAGCTCTGAGGTCTGCAGCAAAGGAAGGAGATTAATGTGTTGGAGTGAGTCCAGAAGAGGCCACCAAGATTATTAGGTGGATGGAGCAGCTGTCCTATGAAGACAGGCTGAGGGAGTTGGGGTTGTTCAGCCTGGATAAGAGATGGCTCAGGGGTGAGGTAATTACAGCCTTCTAGTACCCAAAAAGAGCCTACAAGATAATTAGAGAGACTTTTTGCAAGGGTATATAGTAATAGGACAAGGGGAAATGGCTTCAAACTGAAAGAGAGTAGGTTTAGATTAGATATTAGGAAAAAAATTTATTCCTTTGAGGATGGTGAGGCACTGGAGCAACTTGCCCAGAGAAGTTGTGGATGCCCGATCCCTGTGAATGATCAAGGCCAGGCTGGATGGAGCTTGGAGCAATCTAGTCTAATAAAGGATGTCCCTGCCCATGGAAGGGGGGCTGGAACGAGATGATCTCCAAGATCCCTTCCAACCCAAGCCATTCTATTAGTCTGTGATTCTATGATATAGGCTCTATATCCTTTTAATACTCCTCTAGGGCATATATAGTGTGTTTTGATGGTTCTATGTTGTCTCAGCATAGTAGCATTTGAACCTATGTAGAGTAGCAGGAGTAAATGCTAAACTCTAGGATTCATCAGACTCTACAGACTCTCGCTGATGTTGTCAACGCAAGTTCCTAGCAAGTTATAGAATTATGTTTGTAACTTCCCAATCTGTAACTTTGACTAACTCCTTCCCAGTCTATGACTTCTTCACCTATAATCTCCACATTATTGCTTTAAACACAATTAGTTTGTACAGAGTTGTATACATTATTGCAGCAATGGTTCTAAGGACAAAAGTCTTCCACAGATATTATGGAGCATGTTTCAAATGTGTGCGGTAACACCTTTTATTCAGATCCCTCTCACTCTGACAATGTCATCAAAATCCATTTCACTTTTAGACTCTTTTCTATTTGGAGCAATTTCTAAAGGCTTGCTCATCTGTTTTGGTGTCAACCACAAGGTCTACAGAGAAATTTCCTTAATGTACTCTTTAATTTATATACAGAAAATTCTATTACATTCAAACCAGGATCTAAGTACCTGAATACTAAGCAGGAATAAGAGCTTCTCATACTAAACAAAGCTGGGAGGAAATCAAATAGGAGAAAATAAATATAGGGCAGAAAAATCTGTCAGATTTGCTAGATTGTGAAAGAGTACTAAATATTTTACAGAAAATTATCACTATTTTTTAATCCAGCCTTCTATTGAAAATTTTGAAATATCGAGATCGTAACTCCCAAAGGCATTCAGCAGATATTAAACTTATTGAAATTCAAAATGTGCATCGTTGAAACTTCTGAATGATATATGAGATGCCCTTGTAAGATTTCCCAGCTTTTATTGTCTGGTGGTCAGATTCCACTTCTTTTAATTTACAGGACACAATGAAAAACAATATGTAGCACAGTTGTGGAGATCACAAAAGTTTGCAAAAAGAGATTAAAAAAAAAATTACTTCATTGGAACTGTTATGAATGCTTTGCAAGCCTGAAAGTTATTAAAAACTTACATTTTTGTCATCTGAAATGTTTGAAGTAGGCTTTTCAGTGGAATCTTCTGAAGTTTAATGTTAGACATTTTTCTCAAGATAGAATTTCAGTAAATGCTATTTCATTTTTAATATATGTATTACAATTCACATTCAAGTACTATTTCATAGTTTAGTAAATTGGCAAATTGAAAAGGGATATGTTATAAATAGAAACATGAATTCTGATAGTACTGAAATGTAATTTTGTATGTGGACGTTAGTAGTCAAAAGCAAAAACTGTAGTTTAAGCCAACCACCTTTCTTGAAAAAAGAAATGTTTAAAATTACAATTTTCTTTTAATATAATAATGCTTATTTGTTTCCTAAATTTGTCAAGTTTAGAGACTTCATTTTACCATTACATTCGTAAAATAGAGCAGTTAAAAATATTTTTAGTGTTAGTAAAGTTAAGTGTTATTTGAAAATTTTAAAGTATGCAAACATCTCTTCAATTCTTTACTGCTGCAGTTCTTTGGTGGACCCAGTGGTCTGAAAACAAAAAGAAAAATGACAAAAACATCAGTTCCAACTTACTAGATAGTGCCTTCTTAGTTACTGGCATTAAAGAAATACTCTCGCAGGTCAGTTTTCAGATATGCTGCTCATAATAGAGAGCAATTTCAACCTATGGTGAAAATTACTGACAGATGGCATTATTTCTTTCTCTATTTATAAACACAGTCAGAATGGAGCTAAAGTCTAAAAGACCTTCTGTAAGTAATAGAATAAGGAGTGTGAAAAGGAGCCTGCACTGCTTCTAACAACTCTGAAGACATTTAACACATGCTCCACAAGTTTTTTTCATTGCTTAAATATTTTCCAGGGAAAATAAAAAAAGTTATCAACACAAATGAACTACACCAGAAAGAAGAAAGCAATGTATTGTTAATTACAAGAAAGGTCAATGTGGGTTTCCAGCAATACAGTCTTTCATAAACAGATCGAGGTTTTTTTGGTTTCTGTTTTGTTTTTGTTTTTGTTTTTAAGGAGAGGGGAAAAAATAGATTCAGCTTTTTTTTTCTTTTTTTTTTTTTTTCAGTTAGATATAAGAAATAAGTTTTCACACTTAGCAACATCACTGAAGCTCTGGACTGCCTACCAGTGTGTTAGCAGTAAACATTGAGCCTTTTCTACTACCTTTGATATGCATGTATAAGAAAGTGTCCTTGGAGTTTAATGTTAATTTCCAGATTACTCTAAGAGGACTCTTCAGCAGACTGTTCTGATGGTGCTATTGAACTTTAAAATCTTTAGCATGTGGCCATTAAGTATTCTGCAAATGCTTTCCACACCTCATATGCTCTTATAAGCTGCCAGGATTTAGCAATTGACCTGTGATGGATGAAGTGAGAAAAGCAAAAGCAGCCTGTAGAGTACCAGTGTACAAACCCTTGCTCTGAGTCTGACTGACTTCTATGAGCCATATTGAAGTTCTATATCTGGCCAAAAAAAAAGGGTTTTGCTTTGTCTCTCTCACAAACTCAACAAAGTCCTTCACATTTAAAGTGTAAAATCTGGCTTATAAAATCAAGGTACTACAAGCAACTTATATGCAAAAGGGTGTGGGCTTTTTTTTCTTATCCCCCTCCTTTTTCCTTCCTCCTCTCCCTCCACAGTGTGAGCTTTTTCAGGGAATTTTAGTGATAGGATTTAGGTATATGATGTGTGCTTCTTGAAATAGTATCAAGGGTTCAGAATCATCTTGATTTTTAAACCTTGTCATGCATAGTAAAATAATCCTGCTTTTTCAGGAACTTCAGGCACTTCAGCATTAGAAGTGTTTAGCTGGTTTTAGTTGTCCACTTGAATTGGTGTGTTCTCCCTGGACAAGATCAGAATAAACTAGCTTTCAACTGAAATCATTCATGTTTGCTATGTGTATTGAGTATGCATGTGTTTGTTGGTGTTTTCAAAAGCTGTTCCACAGTCTTGCTAACTACTGGCTTTAGTACTTCAATGTGGAAAAAAAAATTATATATGTTAGCAGCAAACATCCTTAATCACTACTTCTCTTAAATATGTTTGATTTCTGGCTTACATACTGCAGTGTTTGTCAGTTATCATATTCATTTCATTAAATACAGACAAGAGCTCAATTTGTGAAAGATACTTAGATATAACTCTCTCACTGATTTCCTGGAAACATGTTTATACCTCTGCAAAGAACTGTACTGAATCATCAACTTCAAACATCTAAACATGTGCATGTTTTATACATTGTCTTTTGATCTCATTTATTTTCAGACTTGTATAGTTACTGTGAATTCCTGGGGGCAATCTGCCCCATGAAATTTGGTGTTGATTTGTTATATAAAAAAAAATCATCTAACCTGAGAGTTACCTTAAGGTAGTCTTCAGCCTAGCAGATAACTTCATAAATATTTTCCATCACCTATTTTACCTGTCAAAGGAGGATAACGAATTAAGTTTAGCTTGGAGGAACTGAGAAATAATGACAGATATTCAAAGTAATGCTGTTTCCAGCTCTGAATTTATGGCATGGTACCAGTTAGATTTTAAGGAAGTTATGCTGTGTTTCTGCTGGCTGAAGACTACCATGTCAGGAAGAACTCTTTGAAAGAGCTATTCATGCCCACACTGTTGGCTGTAAGATGTCATAGCTTTGATTCAAATTTCCACACTATTTGATACCCAGTACAAACCTACAGTGCACACAGACTCTGTATAAATCCCATTTATTTCTGTCACTTCTGTGTCTCTCAGAGATCCACTGGCATATGACAAATGGTGATAAAGTCAGACTGTGTGTGCAGTAGAGTCAGTTGCCATTTGTCATGCCATTTAGTCCACAGTAATGGGGATTGGCTTTGTTCTGTTTCTTCTGAATGATGTGGACATAATCTCTCTTTTATATTACAGAAGTCAGGTAGGTTTTACCAAAGCCTAGGCCTGAGCTTGCTCTAAGGGCAGCTGTAGCTTGCCTATCATACTGGCCATTTCAAAAGCACTTGTGAAATGCCTCCAGGACTTTAAAAGTTTAATAAACCATGTGAAAGAAGCATGGAGTTCTTATCAGCTACCTAGTCTGTTCCTTGGCCCCCAGATTAGGATCAAATATGATTAATGACTAAGCCTTTTACGTATCCAATAAAGGCCTGGGTAGAGAGAGGATCCTGATAGGAGTACTACAGAAACCATTTTCTTCATGTTTATCAAAGAGCCTAAGTTAATATAGGAAATCCAATGTGAACTCAGGCTTATTAATGAAACCATGACTGATACATTCACATCATGTGTAAACATTTTTCCTCTTAATTCTATATTTTTTATGTTTGTTCTCTTATATTGAAAACAATATTTTGTTTCATCTTTAATACAATAAACATGCAAATATAATAAACATGCAAAATTTCCTCTTTTTTTCTCCCTTTTCTTTTTAATCCAATATTAAAGGTTTTGTAAATGGAAATCTTGAAAATTAATCTACAAATAAGAAACATTTTTTCAGTAATTCAAATTTAAATTTATTATGCTATTCCCATAGATTTCAGTACACTTCATTCTGTCTGAAACTAGATTCCCAGTTGATTCAGAGTGTGTTTATTTTCAACATAAGGCCATATTTCACATGATAGGAAATCAAAGAGATTATGATTGTGATCTTGATTGAGTGCAAGCCTGATATTTAAAACAAAAACAAAACCAAACAAACACACAAACAAACAAAAAATGCTACAGCACCAGGAAAGTTTTATGAATTTTAACCTTTTTTAGAGAATTCCCCTACATACTTATAAAGGATCAAACATATAATCAGAAGAAAAAAAGAAAAAGACATGCAAGAAGAGTAGTCAGTCTCTAAAACAAAACAATTAGTTTCTAACGGTCTCTAGCGTAGCTTCATCAACAGGATCTGCTATTGCCTTTGTACTAAAAGAATGAAATAAAATCATCTTCTAATGGCAAACATGTAAAATCTCCCTTAATCACATATCTGAATAATAAATTTGACTACAACTCCAGGAATAAAAATTAATCTTTTGCTTGTTGCAAGCATACCTTTAATGTAATACTGATTTGTTCCCCAAATATACCTCTCAATGGTAATATCAGAATTGAAATAAAATTGCAAAAAACTTTACAGCTGAAATGTTCACAACCCATATCTAATAGTCTGTCATGGGAATAATTACCCGTAATGGGTATCCAAGGGATATAATTGTCTGCTGCTGTGAATTAGGAGTGCCACAGGTGGTGTTAATCACTTGGAATGTATTGGAGTAGAACAGCAGCCAGAGACGGAGCCTGCTTAAGCTTGATTTGTGGAACCATTGTTTCTGGATGCTTCAGACATAAATTGAGCACATGGTAGTAATAATGCACACTCAAGTAGTTATACTGAAACAAAAGGGATATAAATATAAATAAAAATCAGGGGAAAGTTTTGTTCCTTAGCAAAGGTTACAGAAATGGTCATGAGCAAAGTTGTTCTGTGTTGTGGCACTTGCATTTTTTGATGGGGAACATACAAAAAGAAGCTTGGTAGCTGTTTTTATTCCTTGAATCTGCCTGCTACATATCAGCAAAAGAGCTTTCATCAATTAGATACTCCAGAATTTTCCCTTTTATGGAATCCCATAATCACTGACATTGTAAATTACTTATGAGGTCATCGAATTCTGTGGTGTATGATTTAAACAGATATACCCAAGTGTAAGTGTAAAACTTTCTTGAAATATGATATTGATTTATTACAACATCATCTGAATTTAAGAACACGTCATCAATAGCTTCTCAGAAATATCATGGGCATCAGTGAAAATGAACTCACTTGAATTTGGGTGAAATATATAAGCATACAGTAACTAAATAAGTGTGATGATACCTGGATCTCCTCAGAGCAAAGTGAAGGTCTTGACTGGATATCCGTAGATAAATTAGAGGCAGAATAACTGAGTCTGTGAATAACACCATATGTCTTTGAAGATGGTGATAAAATTCAAAATTTAATTACTCTAATCTTTTAAAGGAATTAGTCTATAAGTCCTGTATGAACTCAAATAACAAAATCTGTTCTCCCTCTAAGATATGATGGAGTGGACAGTTGATCAAATATCACTGTGGAACATTCATCCTAAAAGTCAAAGCAGACTAAGTAACGTTTTTGGTTAGAAGTCCATTTGCATTTTGGAGCACATAGTTTTATATACCCAGTGAGAAAACCAAGTTATAATTGTGACTTTTACTATTTAAAAGATGCTATCTAGGAAGTAACAAGTTCCAGCTATGCAAGTGTTTTAAATAGAAAGGTAAAGAATGAAGTTAGACCTCAAGTTTGATATTACAAATTAATCAAGGTTTTGGTAAGTAGTTTTTTTGGTCAGGTTTTTTTAAGTTATCTAATTTAGTTTACTAAATTGTAAACTGCTGAACTATAATTTATATGAATTAACTCACATCATTAAACCAAGTTTCATACCCCAGCAGCTTTGTCTTTCTCAAAATGCATAACTCTATGGGCTAATTACAGTTTGATAGCA
>VZTT01021759.1:4274-26597 GCA_013400855.1 Buphagus erythrorhynchus
ATTGTGGGTGAGGGAATAAGGTTTAGATTATCCCAGCTGAGTATTGGGATGTGGAAGAGAGATAGCAGTGAATTCCTAGCAGGAGGAGCAAATCCATCTACCATTGTCAGTAATGCCTCATCCTGTGCTAAAAACTTAGTTATACCTTCAAAATATGACATTTCTGGGTTGCATGGATGGTGCGATGGGGAATGATAATACCACCTTAACTGTTGGATTTGAAGCAGCTGAGGTTACTGTTCTTCAGCTGACATCCAGGAGTTAAATTTCATTTGCTGCAAAGGAAAGGAAAATCAATTCACACAGACTGTCAAAGAAGAGCATTGGGAGCAGAAGGGGAGCATCCACACAGGCAGAGACTGCATCTCAGCTGGGATGAAGGTAACACATAACTGGCCTGATCCCTTGGATGGCAAAGATCATCCCACAGAATCCCATTCCAATTCCCTGCAAGCTTAATTTTCAGCTACAGTTATCTTGACTTCTGTCCTGTGAAGCATTTTCTCCCCCACAACTAGAAGAGATTATTTTTAAGAAAGACAGGGACCAGCTAGGACAAGTGAGCCATTGATTTCTACTTCTCACCAAAGCCCTTCAAACTCCTAAGGGAAAACTCTGATGGGAAACCTTTCCCAAAACTGGAGAACAGAATATTAAAGTGTAGAAGCAAAAAAAAATTTGTTTCAGCTGTGGCCTGTGCCTTGAGACAGGCTGCATTAGATTTTAGATGAGAATATTGACAAAACCCAACTTAACCCAAAGAGGGATTTAAAGATCTAATAGCACCTCTCTTGTACTCACCAATTTAAAACTCAGTACAGCTTGTACTTGATGCTTACCAGCAGGACACCTTCAGATAATTTGATTCTGGCAATAAGACAACCCTTTTTCTAATCACTGCAGGCTCCCCCAGCAGATGTTGTGCTCTGGGAGCCCTCGCTGTGGTTTCTCACGATGTGGCGCCTTTGTACACGCTGCAGCTCCACATGACAAGAATTAAGACACTTTATGTGAAGCTTTGAACACTTCTCTGAGGGGAAGCTGCCTTCTGATTTAGACTGACAGGACCAGAATTGAATTGAACTGTAGCAGAAGAGGTCTGGAGGAGAGAAAACTTGTTTCTTCCCACAGGGAGGTCCTTCCAGCCCACTGCCTAGGGGAGCAAGGCACTAGTTCCCCAGGGTGCCTCACATATTTTTGGAGGTCCAATGGGAATCACAAGCTGCAGTTGGTTAGCACACAAAATAAACTCAGCAGGCTCAGGCTTCTGATGAATGTGTGTTGTCACTTGCATGGGATGTCTTCAGAGGAATGAGATGTCACCAGAGCTGCTGATGGGCAGCTGCTCTTTGGAGAGCTGCTAGGGTGCCATTAACCTGCCAAACATCCCCACACACCCTGCTTTGTGTGAGATTTTGCCCCCAAAGGCAGAAATCACCATCATTGGCTCTCCTAAGCCTGTAGGGATGTGAGCTCCCAGGGCTCCATAGCAAGGTCTCCCAGAGCACATCCCCCTTTCCTTCCAGGACCACGTGGAAAGGAAGGAGCCACAAGGCAAATCTTTCTGTAAGTCTCCTGGTTTGGGAAGCACCCAACCAGGTGCTTGTTGGGTGACAGGAGTCCTGTATTCTACACCCCTGCTCCAAGGATGAGTTCTTCACTTTTCCTACCACCTGTCCCATACAAACACAAGCACCCCCTGAATTCCCACTCCCAAATGGGTACTGTAGCTCTCTCCCCAACTGCTATAGTCTCTTAGTCCTTCATGCTACTAAAAAGAAAGCAATTCTCTGTATTCAAATAATTTTTAGGAATGGCAGACCTGGTAAGTAACAGTGAAGGTTGATTTTGACCTGTGATTTGAATAAAAGCTTAATTTTTTCTTTAGAGTTTCATTTTGAAGCATGTAAATTAAACGGTGATATAATACTCACTTTGTTGACACATTGTGTTAACAGGAACTGAGCACTTCACCTAGCCAGTGACTAATATGCAGAACCAATTTCTCCATGGCTGATTTATTTGTATGTAATACAGTGCAATTAAGAGAATAAGCCACACTTCATCCAAGAGGGTAGCAGCAAGACAGTGGCATTGCTGAGTTAGCACAGGGAGGTGCTCAACCTGCTGTTCACAAGATCTGGGATTTCATGCTGCCTCTATAACTCTGCAAGTTTCAGCTCTGTTTAATCACAGTCCAGTCCTCTCTGCATACCATTCTCTATCATAATGTCTCCTAATTTCTTGAGTGTTTAACCCAGGCACTGCTCTACATCTGCTGTGAGCGTGCAACCTCCCGTTCAGGAGTGACCTTCTCAGTGGGTATAAACCAAACCTGAACATGAATCTTTACACAACAAACACAGCCAAAAGCTTGCCACATGATTGAGAGAAAGACAGTGGAAATAAAATTTTAAAATACAGTAAGTTCTCAAGAACACAAGAGCAACAGTCTGAAACGTCTTCCCTTCATGTCTTGTCATCTCTCTATGATGAAGAGTGCAGCTAGACCTCAACAAGAACAAACATGGGTAAAACTACCCATACATTGTGCTGTAGCTGGATTTCTGTTTGTGTTTATCCCAGAGCACACATCAAGGCTGTGGCTAAATGACTCGTGGAGAAAAGCAGTTCATCCCCTCCTGCAAATGTTCAACAGCATTAACATCGTCAGATTCTCCTGCATTGTCTCTCTGGTTCTGTTTAACTGTATGGATTCCTGCAGACAGCAACAGAGATGTGAAAGGAAACTTGAACAGAACCAGACTGATCTGCAGTGCATTGCACCTCATTTGCTTGGATTTGACTCCACCTGTCCTTCCCAAAGCATTCTCTGCATCCCCTGTGCTTTCCTTCTGCTGCTCCCTCAGCCCCTCTGCTGGTCCTTTGCCCAGGCTGCCACAGGAGTGGCACGCTGTAATCCTCAGCATCATGTCCTTTATCTATGATTACATTGCTACCATTAGAGAAATGATAGATGAGAGCAAATGTTCATCCTTGGGAAAACACAAGGGATCCTTCTGGATTACACTGAGTATAGCCAACACTTCACAAAAAGGGAACAAATTGCACCAAAAAGGGCCTTGGTTTCTCTGGGTGCCCTGAGAGCTGACTCTTCCTGGGAGCCATGCATGGGCTTAGGAAAAGATCACTCAAAATGTCACATCCAGCAAAGCCAGATTCAGGTTCTACATCACCAATTTTTCTTTCCTTTGAAGCCAAATGCAAAGCCCTGGGCAATCATTGCCACTTCATAGTGAGTTTAACTAATGTGCTTAAAAGCCACTGTTGTCAAAAAGAAGGGCAGCAACATAAAATAGAGCCACTAACCTCCTGCCACTGAGGTGAATGGTCACATTTTGCTTTTATTTCAGTGTGAACAGATTCAGGTCTAGAGTATTCTCAGAAGAAGAACCTTAGAAACCAGTCATGGGGTAAAATTAACACCTGCTGATTGATCAAGATTTTAGTGATTGAATTTTGAACTGGAAAGACAGTGCAAAAAAAAAAGAAAAAAAGAAAGAAAAAATAGCATATCTCTGTTTTCCTGTCTGCTCAGAATTCACTGCTGTGGTTTCTATCTCTGTTTTTTATTAAGTAGTCTTTGCCCTAGAGAAAAGAGTTCTTTTGATCTTACAGTTGACCTTTTGGTTTTACTCTACATAAATTTTTTCCCCTGAAGAAGGTTTCTATCTCTGCAAAAAAAGGAGGGGAAAATAAAACAACTGTCTCTCTTTTTTTATTTTTATTCCTAGCTACAACCTGCATTAGAATCAGTGTACAAAGGTAACCAGACTTTGCATCAGCATTTTACGTTTTCCCAACGAGCTCTCCTGTATTAAAACATGATCCTATGGGAATAATCCACTCCTTTTGAAAACTTGTTTTTTACTTACTCACTAGATTTCTGTAAGATTTTAGCTTAGCTATCTGCAAATTACCTTTTAATGAATCCATCTCATGAGTATTGAGGATGGGAGTGATATTTCTGTTAGGAACATGTAAGGAGGAAAATTCTCACATGGGTATTCAGGATCATACTGTATAAACAATTACAGCATTCAATGTCTGCAGAAAATCAAGAGGCAAATCAGCAGTGAATATCAATTATACATCTGCTGCATCACAGAGGCAGATGGCACTTTAATTGTACATCCGAAACATTATGGACAATCTTCCCCAACCCAGCCTCATTGAAACATGGCTTTAGCACCTAAAAATATCAAGAGAGGGTATGTGTGCAATGACTCATCTAAGAACTCATTTCAGTTTGAAGATAAATATTCCACCAGTAAACCAATAACAATCTTCAAGATGCATAGCTCCTATGCAGCAAACGTGCTGTCTTGATCTAGGTAAAGACTTTTATTGATGAAAAGCAATGGGGCAACTGAACAGCTCACACCACTCAGCTCAGAGTGTGAAATTGTCGAAAAGTTTGAAGATCAATGAGACAAATTCTTTTGATTGCATCTGTAGAAATTGGAAATGTCATGGAGATAAGTAGAATAATATGGATTTACACTCTATTCCCAGCATGATCCTAAGAGAAGAAAGCTCAAGTCCTTCTCCCTCAGACAGGAGTGGTTTTGTGCAATGAAGGAAGTTTTATGGAACTTAAATAGACACAACTACAGCTACTGACCATGGAAAATCAATTGACACCAGCCTGCATATGAAAGAATGACAATGACTACCCAGAGACTGTTGTACTAATGCTCAAATACCAAATGTGTTGTGAATGTTTACTTAATTAAAGATTATTAAAAATTAAAACTGACTCTCATAAGAGATTACTATATTATTCAATGTGCAAAAGCTTTGGTAATTAAGCCACCCCTGCTTTATTATAGTCAGTGATGTAGATTTCAAATAGGATTTGTTCCTTACTCCTGTCATTTACAAAACTGCTGGGTTTTTCAATTTGTCTGTGTGGTCATACAGTCTTAAAATATTCAGTAACTCTGCTATCAGTTTACATTTCATCATGCAAGTGGGTAGCACTCATTTCCTCCTCTCTCTCCCAATTATATTCATGGTTAGCCACAGCAGACACATTTTATTTGTAACGTGAGCACGTATGCATTTTCTTGGAAGAAGTTTAGGAAGTTAGTCTTAAAACTTGTATTTGGGAGGGGTAATCCCTAAACAGAGACAAACCAAGCAGGAACACTCAAAATAGGATCCGTGTCCAAGAAACCAGGCACCTCTGGCCTTCACAGCTAAGGTTTAATTCCTACTGGTGGATCAAAGCTTTCACAGAAACCTCACATGGATGATTCTTTACTTAGATCTTCAAATTTAAGTGGGACATCCAAAAATCAGAAACTCCCTGACCTAAGCCCTGCCTGACCAAAGAAGTCTAGTAGCACAGCTTTGATGGAAGAATAGCTCAAAACATTCCCACAACACAAAAACATTTGTGTTGGAACCAATGTAAGCAGCATGGTTAGTTTATTATTTCTTCCAAGACAGTGAATTATATTAGATCCAGAAGAAAGAGAGTTGAAGAGAGGCATTCCATCAGCAGGAAACTCTGAACAAGTAAGCCTTTGCTTATACAAGGATGGTGACAAAAGAAGTTTCTGTACTGATCAAGAGGGTAAAATAGGTCTCTTCATAACATAATATCTTCATATTATTTAACTCCTGACTCCAAACCAAAATTTTGAAGTTGGGAAGAAAAAAACAAAACACAGCTAAGAACATCAGCAGATTACAAAACTTCCCCATCCTTTTTCTTGTGCCATCACTATATCTTCTGCAGTCTGTAATTTTTGTCTATTTAGAGCTGAAGTGCTTCCTCACAATGTCATTAGAGCCAGCAGTCTCATATTTATTCAAAGACTTTGGTTTGTGCAAAATACTCACCCCATTTTAAACACATGATTAGAGAAAACACCTTTCAACATAAAAGTGTTTAACTGTTTTTAAGGTAGTAAATAAGTGCTATTGTTACTAATAACTTGTTAAAGCAAAGTACTAAAAATTGTTTCTCATTATTTTTTTGTTCCATTAACACTTTGTCTTGAACAACAACAACAAAAAAGGAATTCTCAAGTACACGGGGGGAAATACATTAATCCTCACAACTGTGGTTTTCTATCTTCAGTTTTCAGTAGCAATATCATTCTTCTGCTCTGGGGACTCTCACCTACAGAGCAGTTTGAGGGACAGCACAAACACAAATGTCTCTATAGCTCCTTCTTGATCTGGGAGTTGGAAGCCCTTCCAGGATAAGCAAAAGAAAGGCTGTGTTACATAGAAGGCTGATTTTGGTCCATCACCAAAACCTTGGAAACCCAATCCAAAGCAGAGACACCAGGACACAAACACCGGTGGTTCCACAAGGTGCAATAATTTCCCCATTTGCCCCACAGCCACCCACCCAGAGTCTGTGCCTTGCTGCTGAAGAAGCCAACACAAGGGGTCTGCTGGCTTTTCACTCGGTCATGTGCATCCCCCTGGGACTCACAGCACAAACCTGTGTCAGTCTTTTGGGAAGGCCAACATTTCAGGCCACATAAAGCTAAATGAGCAACCTCTGAAACACTCCAATTAAATTATTTCTGTTTTTACAAAAGTGGGCAAACTCTAACCCCCGAAAATGAATGTAAATGCAGACTAATTGGGAACAGCTTTTGCACCCAGATCTCTGAAATGAGACCAGAACAGGGAAAATGGATTCTTGAAAAGCTCATGCCAAGTCTTTTCTATTACAATAGCTTATATAGCAGCAGTAATAATGACCTTCACTAGACATTTCCTTGAGTACTAACGACCTGGGGTTAATGGCCCGAGGCATAGTTTTATGCAGTCAACTATTGCAGCCAGCAATTAATTACCAGGAAATACAATGTGCTCTGACCACTGTGGCTCAATTAGCCCCATATTATTAAAAAATGAAAAATTTGTCAATCTTATTTACTGTGAAGGTGTCCTGGATTTTATTTTAGTGTATTAGACTAAAAAACCCCTTGAACCTATATTAAGCCAAACATATGTTCTACAACACTCCTCCATTAACTTTGCACAAATTATGGGGAGCCAAAGCCGAGTGTCTCACAGTACAGGGATTATCACAGCCTGCCCACAGACAGAAAAATATTGTGGAGCAAGGCTCTGTGTGAATTCTGCTCCTGTGCTAGAAAAGCCTCCCTAAAAATAATTTTCATCTCTCTGATGGTTGTGAATAGATTGAGAGAAGGGAGAACAGTGAGGAGCACACTGCAGAGAACATCCCTTCACTGGCAAGAGGTGGTTCCCACACTCCAGTGTGTTCTGGAGTAAGGACAGGAAGGGGAATTTGCTTTTAGCAAATTTTGTGGTGCCCCAATATCCCTGCAACAGATTTACAAAGATATTGGGGTAAATTATTTTTGCACCCAGGTTTGTGCTCTCCCAGTTTATGTTCATTCATTACATTTTATTGTTTCAGGAAGGCTTTTGCAAAATGCCCTGAAAACCAAGCACTGTGGGCTCCAGTGCCCTTATTGCTGGTCAGTTGTTTGTATTTCAGCACTATCACTAGTTTTTGGGGACTCAAAAAACTAAGGCCAGGCACTAGAGCTAGCTCTAGGAGTTGCTGGCTTTAATTTGAGAATTACCAGCTTCAATCCCATGAAGGATGCAAAAAGCTGATCAGATTGTGCCTGTAGATCCATGCCTGTAAATATGTTTCTGGCATTCACTGTGGCTTTTGTTTCCATGAAATACAGGCACTCTGTGGGTGTCTTTGTGCCTGGGAGGCTTCTCAAGGAGCACTGGTATCTCAGTGCCTTCCATCAAGACTTGGTCTCAGGCATTACTGCTGAACAAGTGTGTGCTAACAGGGCTCTGAGCAGGACTCCCTAATATGATAAGACCCTTCAAAAAAGCAAGCAGAAGCTTTGATCACATGCCTTGAGAGCTGCAGTTTCAGGCCAGCACAAGAATTCATTCAAACAAGAAAATTCATATCTCTTGAAATGGATGATGGGTTCAGCTTGGTTTGATCCTCAGAGCCATTAAAACCTCTTTGTGAAATGGCTGATTTCAATGCACTTCTGCAAATTTCTGTGCTTGCTGATAGTTAAAAGCAGAAAGAATTAAGACACATAAGGGCAAAATGTAAGTATCTGTCTGCAGGAGCACAGGGAGGTGTTTACCCAAGGTTTGCCAGTGATGGCAAAGATGGAAACACACATTCCCTGGCAGCCTTTGTGGTGCTTTTGGAGAGCTGGAACAGTGTGCTGGCTGGTGAAAGCCCAAACTTCCATCCAGTCTCTCTGACTGACCCCCCCAACCACATCTTGGTGGGAGAGTCAGCCACCAACCGTGGTAGCTTTTGTTTTCAGCAAGACACGTGACACAAAGCAGCCTTTGCTGGTGCTGGCAAGACTGGCCACCTGAGCACAGCAGTTTTGGGTACCACATCACAAAAAATCTGCATTTTCTGGGATGTACTGAGCAAGGATCCACATGGGACTTCTGTACATCTCGGCCCTGATGTGCTAACCACATTAGCCTGTCAGCAGGCTGGATCATTGCCAGGCTGAGAAATTATGAGTACAGTAATTACAGAAGTATGACATTCGTAACCAGAAGGCGAAGAATGGGAAAAATTGCAATTTTCCAATGTCACAAGTCCTTCTCATGTATTAATAGCTATTCATAACCTTGCTTCTTTATTAGGACAATTACAGCATTTTTAACATTTTGTTTTAGTTTAGGGATATCAGTCAAGTTTTCCAATGCATTTATTTTTGAAAAGCCAAAGCGATATGATTCTTTTATATTTTGTCAAATGGAGTTGACTTATTTAGAGATCTTTTCAACTTGTTAGCATGTTACTTTTCTTCTAATTGTAGAAATGCTCCAATTAATCATAATGATCATTTATTCAAGTGCCTGCTAATTCTCTTCTACAAATAGCAATGCTCTCCAGCATTGGGGAAAAAAATAAAATCAATGGCTACATCTCTGATGAGATAATTTTATCAGTCATTCAGAATGAAAAGCTAGAATACAAAGCAAAAGCCATATACATAATAAAAAAGAAAAAAGAGATAAACCAGTAATCCCTCTTACTCATTTTTAAAGGCATAGTAATAAATGTGAGAATTCAGATGTGCAAACATTATGGTCGGCTTCTTTAACAGCATGCTCAAGCAGAGGGACAGGGAAAAGAAAATTGATGGCATGCACTAGAGCAGAATGGAAGGATAACAATTGTATAGTCGTGCAGCTCAGATGGCTAAAAGGTGACATCCACCACAGGGAAGCCAAGAGTAATCCCAGGGAGTGTTTAATCTCATTTAGCTGAATTAAATCACTGTGTTTGAAGACTTACTGCAAGTTTACAAAGGCAAACAGTAAAGTTCAGAAATAATTTAGTGCTACAGGGGAAATTACCAACAAGCAATGGCTAAATTCCCAGTCCACGGTAGCATGCAGCCACACGGCACCAAGCAGGAATTTGCTACTTTCATCCCATCCTCTGAAAGGGCAACCAGCACAGCTCAGCTACTGCTGCTCATGCAGCCCATTAGCAAATTACTGCCTGGCTGGAGCAAGGGCAGAGCCAGGGAGGAAGGGAGATTGCTGGCAGCACAGATCCTCCCCAGCGACCTCCGGGTGCTGAGGCACATCAGCATCTCCCACCCAGACCTTCTGGCAAGGCCATGGGTGGAGCCCATGCACCTGCAGGGTGGAAATATCTGTGAAAGCGGCACAGAGAGGGCTGCATAATCACCTCCCCTTGCTGAGCAAGTGTCCCCACAGACCTCATTTTGGGCAGGAAGCTGGAGAGGGCCAGATGTCAGCAGCACAGTGGGATCCTGGGGGAAGGATGCTGCTCATTGCCAAGCAATGCTGCTCACACCCAGAGCAGTGTGTATCAGTCATGCACTGCTGACATGTCACCCTGCCTCAGCATCAGCTGGGATCAGCTGCATTAACCTCCCCCCCACTCCACGGAAAGCAAGGAGTGGGTTTTGTTTCCATGGAAAGAGCGTGCCAAGCATCGACCTTCCAGGGCAGCGTGGTCTGTAGGTGAGGTTGTGGCAAGGAGGTTTGAATGTCGAGGGCTTTTGCACACTGTCAACACAGAAATAATTTAAGCCTGAGATGAGAGAGGCAGAAAATGACCTCATCCTTCCACTGTAACCTTGCTGCTCCCAAAGGTTTTAATATGATCCTCCAAGCTGAGATGTGCTGCTGCAATCTGTTTGAGGTTTGAGGGACAGATCACAGCTTTATAGGGGGAGGGAGCAGTCCTAGGTCTAAATGGGGCTTGGAAGCTCTATATCATTTTAGTTACCAAATTTGTCTTCACAAGGGCAGACTTCAAACATAAAACGTAGCAGTTAAACATATGAAATAATTTATGGAATATCTGGAATGTTGTCAAGACAAGAAACCAACCAAGCAGAGCATGGCCCTCATAGGGTTAATAAGGATACAATAAAATCTTGGAGTGTGGTTTAAGAGCAATTCTTTAGAGTTCACTGCTACACTCCAGAAAATTATCAGATCAAGGAGGTTCACATTGTTTTGAGGACCCCAGTGTAGCTTTGCTTGAAGGATGGAAGGATGATTCAGGAAAGCCCTCTTAAAAAGGAGTACTGGAATCACATCAGAAATCTGGGATTTTCAGTGGACAACGACACTCAGATGCCAATTATTTCTGATGCAGTTTAGAAGTAGAGCAGTTTTCACATCTTTCTGTTGCAGGTGTCTGCCTCCCAGCAGAACAAGGAAACACCAAGGTCAGCAGCCTCAGTACTGCACTGGCCACCCAATTTCTCCCTCTTCACCCTGGGCATTGTGAACACCACAGACTGAGTTAAAGCTCCAAATTCCCTGCTGACCTTTTTCTCTTTGAGCTATAGAGATAACCAAGTCCCATGTAATGAAGTTTGTTTAGGAAATCTCACATGCACCCATCTCTATTCCAGCCTCAGCTTGGATGTAACTCAGATCCAAAATAATGAATTTCACACATGAAAGCATCACACAGAAATTAGTGATGCTCCTCTCAACACAAGCAGTTACCACTAATTTACAAGTGTATTTATTTTCTAATGTTATATTATTATTTTTTCAAGGAAAGTATTTGCCAGAGATCAGAAAGAGTAAAGCTAGATTATAAATAGGGAAAAACTTAATCTTGATGGAGAGGGTGAGAGCAGCTAGCTGAAGCTAGAAGCTGGAGCTTTACTGCAAACAGAGAACTGTGCTTCTCTTCCCTACCATTTTAGATTAATTGGTGAATATTGAGCTATAGATGTTGCTCATTGGAACCTCTGTTGTCACTTAACACAGATTAATTAGTGTTAGTGTTATGACCTAGAATAGTTTGAAAGTCAAGTCCCTGAGATGTATTTTCACGAGATGCACTAATGCTGTCTCAGGAGACACCAGGCATTATAACTCACTGTGCTGTTAAAATATGTGCAGTCAATACATCTGCAGCTTTAAAATTTTACAATATACTAATAAGATAGACATAAAAACCTATTGGTATCACTCCCATCAGTATTAATGATCTTAACACAGCAGGTGTTACCAGTCCTAACAAGACATGGTATTTGCTATTTCATGCCTAGATGCTCCCCTCTCTTGATTCACAGAAGCTGAGGAAGTTGTCTGAATGATTTGATAATGCCACAGGCAGAGTCACTTTGGGCACAGTTCTGCTCAATTTCCTTCATGCTGAACCAGCCAACATCCCTCATCTCCTGTGATTTCTGGAGCAAGGTAGAGGCAGGTGTCCTGCAGACCAGGCACATTCCAGAGTCATTTGTAGTACAAGATACTTACCAGAGTGGACAAGTTGCAGTTATATTTGCAAACTGCAGTCTTTTTATGAAAACAATATCTTTATTTTAGGAAAATATATGTTTAAGACTGAAATTCGCCTTCATTGAGCCTTTTCACTGGTCTGGGAGAAAAAAAAAAAAAGAAGAAATAATCACTATAAACAGGGGGAAAAACCACACCAGAGTATTGAACTGGGTAGGAAATAATATATTTTTTTAAAAAAATCAATTTAGATTAATTAATTATATAGCAAATTTTTTTTTCACTAAAGAGAAGTGGGATTTGTCTACCTGAGACTGCAGGTGTAATGAGATAATGGCTGAACAAGAAATGTGCAACTGGGAGCTGCTCTGGGCCATGCTAATACCATGGGTAGTATTTACTGGACACAGGTGAGTCATGAGCTGTCAGCACAGCTGGCACCCTGAAGTGCCACCTGGTCCTGTGGGCAGCTCTCTGCTGGGGCATCCTGCTGCTAGATATCCATGTCCTATGAATGGTCCTTCTGTAGGAAAGAAACCCCACACCACAGAGATGTCCATCTTTTTTCATCGACCAGAAGCGATTTTGGGATGAGCAAACTCCTGATTTGGATCACTCACTCAGTGTATCAAATTGCAGGAAAGGCAATTAATGGCTCTGTACCTTGGTTTCTTTATTTGCAGCACAAAGTGGTCTGTGGTACCCCATTGAGAAGGAGATATTTTCAGACTATGATGCAGCACTGCCAAATGCTGCTGCTGACTATGTCTCATGAAAAGTGGATGGTTGGATGCACATTCTGCATCCTATTGCAGGGGAAATGCAGTACTGAAATACTTCCCAGTGCTAAAAGAAAACTCTTTCACTGGAGAATTCTCATTGAAGTATTAAAATCTACTTCTGTGGACTTCCCAAAGACATCTAATCTTTGAATCTCTGGAGGGTGGCAGTTTTAGAAGAGATGCCATTATAGCTGCTAATTGTGGGATAAATTATGCAAGAATTTATTATTGATTCAAGGGTAGCCTGCTCAAGCATGCAATCAAAGCCAAGGCAAAGCAGAGGGGAAAGGATGAGGTTTTTATAGTTAACATCTAAGCTGATTCAAAACCCAAAAAAAAAAACCCAAGACAAAAGCAGCAGTTTGAAAAGTGCAGCATTTTCCAAAGCACATCACCAAACTCTATTACCAGACCATCCTGGAGCAGAGCCCACCCTTACAAGAACCCATTCTTGACCCAGAAATACGTCTCCACCCCTACCACCCAGCCATCCACAGGGTCAAAGGCAGGAAGCCCTTTGGCTGTGGACCCCCAACCCAGCCCAGCCTATCCACCTGGGTCTGTGCCCAAGGTGGAGACCCAAGGAGTCCTGGTTACAGGCCAGAGCTGTAGAAACACCCAACACACCTAAAAATAGCAACCGGCACAAGGCCATGTAGCCACAGAAAGCCACATTTTAGAAGAGAAAATTTGCTGACAGCTTGGCACTGCACTGAAGTTTGACAAGGTCTGTTCAAGGAGTACAGAGACTGGGGAAAGAGAGGTTTAACTCAAGAATTCAGAGGGTACTGAAACTAAAAGCACATAGAGCCCAAACAATGACACAGGGGTTACAGACATCATCAATTTATTTTTGAAAGAGAAATTAGAAAGAGGTTGTTTAAAAAGCCAGGAAGGCCAGAGGTAAGCAAGGGGAAATAAAATGAGCTTGCACAGCAAGTCAGTCACTGACAAATATAAAACAAACCATGCAGAGGTTTAATAGCATGTTTAGCATTTTGAGTAATGGACATAAAATTTGCTTTTCTCAACTTGACCTTTGTTAACAACCTTAGGCACTGCAGGGCTCTTATCCTGCAGCATTCCCTTTACTAAACTCATCATGTCTCTGAGTGCTAGAGACCATTTCCTAATGCAATCAGAAGAGAGATCAGCAGTAATGACAATAATTATATAAATATGTATATAATGCTTATGTATCTATGCATTCTCACGCACATGTGCACACACACATGCCACTTATAACAACTCTCCAGCAGAAATGTTACAGTGACATTTAGGTAGAAAAACATCCAGCAGAGATCTTACACTAAAACATCTCTGATGCTGCTGTACTGAAAATGGCAACAGAAGTACCAGAGAGTAAAAAATATAAAATCAGTAAAGCTAAGCAACTCTCTAATACCCAACCAAAAGGGTTTATTTTAATTGCGGCAGGACACTGGCATGTTTCTAGAGTCAGCCACGTGTTCTGCTAAATAATCTTCTTTAAAATATTATAAATATGCAGAACTTTCAGAAGTAGGTCAGTGGCTCAACATGTTGTAGCAAACAGCTCGGATAAGCAGCAGTCATTACCCTGTGGTCTGCAGTCAGTAGGAGATCTGACACACTCTGCAGCAAGTCGAATGGCGATTCACTGCACCAGAGGACCATTCCCCAAAGTGATACCACGGCTGACTCTGGTCACACTAACAACATGCCTCCCAACAGCAGAGAAACCAAGCTCCCCCTCTCATCTTTAAGTTTTCTCACAATCAGCAAGGGCAAAAGCAGGAGGACGTGAGAATTCAAGACACAGATTTAATGAACAAAATGAGATCTGCAGCTCAGGATAAACCCCGAACACGAGTGCCAGCTGTGCCGGGAAGGTGACTTCAAAATCCTGCCTTGAGCATTGGTCCAGATGTGCTAAAACCCATCGTGGGAGGAATGTCTCCATGCAAGCCCCAGATGAGCCTTTTGCAAAGTTCCCTGGGACCTGTAAAAGCCACGCACCGGCTCACACAGAAAATCCTCCTGTGGATTTGGAGTCCTGAACCCATGCGGTGCGGCTCCCCTCGCCCACCCCCCTTTCCCAAATGGATTTCAGCAAGCACTTACCATCAGCAAGCTCAGAGCAGATTCGGGAGCACGCTGCACAGCCATCTCCTCTCTGCCTACATCCAAATCCTCCCCACGACTCGGTCAGCCCTCGGCCCTCCGTCACAGCAAAGCATCCACAGAGCCCACTGCTAACTGCAGGGAGAGAAACCCCAAATCAGGGTCGGAGAGCATTTGCAAGAGGAGGAGAGGATGGATGAGGGGGTGGGGAGGAGAGGAGGGAAGGAAATAACCTTCACAGCCAGGGAAAGAAGCTTAAGCTAGGCCAAATTTTACACTAGAGAGAAGAGGAAAATGAAGCAGAGAGCCGGCTGGAGAAACAAGATATCGGGAACTGCAGGATATTTAAAGCTCAGGCACACGCCACCACAGAAAGCAGCAGCAGCAATAGGACATGTATCAAACACCTACATGACAGGTCAGGTCCAAGCCATCCTCCCTCTGCCCCAGCTCGCAGACTGTAATTAATTGCTCTTAATTGCCATGTTCCTTACTCCACCTAAACAAATCCTAGGTAGCACAGGAGCGCCGTGCCCCTGACTCTGCATCTTCCTCCCTGCCCTGCTGATGCTAGCGCAGAAACAACGTCAAACATCGGCACGTACCGCTTCCAACAGGGTCAAACCTCTTCTCTCTTCTGGCAGAGCCCTGCTTCCCCTGCTCGGGAGAGCAGACGCCTGCACAGCACAGACATGAGCAATGAGAGCAGCCAGAGCCAGGAAGCGCCCGGTGCTCACTTGAGAGCAACAATTACCTTTATCATATTCGAGAGAGAGCTGGGTTACTCACTGACCCTTTTCACCTCACCCCCGCTCCTCCCAGAGAAAGTCTCTTCCTCCTCCTCCTCCCCTCCAAATGGACTCAGCTCCCCATGGAGCTAACACACTTCCCAGAAACATGTAATTACACAGGCTGTTGTGTTAGCGCTCTGATCACGCTGCCTGTACCGCATGGAGACGGCAGCCAGGCAGCCCCCCCTTCCCTTTCCCTTCTTCCGTCCCTTCCCTTTCCCTTCCATCCCTTCACTTTCCCTTCCATCCCTTCCCTTTCCCTTTCCCTTCCCTTTCCCTTCCATCCCTTCCCTTTCCCTTTCCCTTCCATCCCTTTCCATCCCATCCCTTCCCTGGGAAGGATGCGCTGCAATCCCCGCACAGCTCCCGCGGCTCGGGGGGATAATCATGGAAATGTGGCTGCTTAAGGCGCTGAGACAAATTAGCCCTGAAAATAAGCCCCTTGTTTAAATGTCAGGTGTAAATGGAAGATGGCTCTTGAAAGCCTTTAAAAATAAACAGAGCATCCTGGTAGGAAGGCCGGTCCTCTGAAGCAGGTGTGCCCTGACAGACCTGTCAGAACCCTGTTTTGTGGGGCTCAGAAGCCTCCTGGATTTCAGTGTGTCAGCATTCGTATCACCCCTCTGAAAAAGCAGAATTTTGGCTTCATTTCCTAAAATGTTAGGCTCCATCTAATGACAATGTCTGTTCATCTTCCAACTCCCACGTGCACACTCCCCTCCCTCCCCCCACGATTTTGGAACCCAATTAAAAGTTTCAGACAAATTCAGCCAGAGTTGAATTCTCTGACACATGTCATTCCTGCAACTTTTATAGAAATTGGCACCAGGATAGAAAAGAAAATCAAATTACTGTCTCCATGAAGGCAGCAGAAATCCTTCCCTGTGTTCTGGAATTTACATCTGGCAGGTCAGCTCTGGCATGTACAGCTCTGGAGTACTTGTTTGCCCAAACTCTCTTGATCACCTTTCACTATGATTTAGCAAACAGAACACATTAGTCACCTGGGGAAGGCAGACATTGCCCTAGGAAGGTCATCCAGGACATCTGTGGCATAGCCATACCTCCCCCTTCCTGTGAGGCATGTGACAGATAGGGAAACTTGATTTTTAACATTTAAATCCACAGATCAGTGAAATCCACTCCCCTCCCCACAAGCTGTGGGTGGTGATGGCAAGGGCTTCCCTCTCCCAGCATGTTTTCCACCAAGAGGTGTGGGAAAGGGAAGCCACTCGTGCACAAAGGGGTAACCTCTCAGAAGGTAGTCTAAACTCACTCATGGACACACAAGAAGGCATTTTCTGGGATCCTCTCTCCTTGGTTTTGGGTCACAGACACCAACACTCAAGGAAAGTCCCTTGTCCTACACCTGGAGGTGGCATTTACTGATTTCTTTCTGGGACCTGACCTTTTTCCCTACCACGAATGCAGCTCCTGTGATCACACACGTGCCAGCAGCTATGCTTGTCACCATTCCTTGTGTGTAAGTCATCTCCACTGAGAGAACAGGGGTCCACCTTCCTTAAATCCACAAAGGTACCCAAGCATCAGGGATCTCTACCCTTCAGCCAGTTGTTTCAACCCACCAAAGAGCTGAGACAGTTTCAAGGCACTTTTTAATCACAGGGCTCATCGTGGCTGTGTGCAGTGGGACACTTTCCTCACAACCATCTGAAACTATGAGCTGTGACACTATGTGATCTGCTCCCACCCTCCTAACAGATTTGTCTTCATCCCTGAAGACAAACAGCTTGTTGGCTGTTGCAAGGAGTGGAGAAACAGGCTACTTAAATGTCTCTTGAAAGGGGAAAATATGCATAATAAAAGATTAAGGTAAGTTTTGAAATATGCCTCAAAATGTCCCAAGGCATCAGATTATAAAATATGTAACAAAATCTATTTCAACAGCACTATGACAAATACCCCAAGGCTATTGCATTTTCCCCCTACACTAACCCAATCAGAAGTTCTGTAAGGAGAGGATTGCAGAAATGATGTGTTCAGTAGCTCTCGAGTTTGACAAGCAAGGTTTCTCCTTTGCCAAGGGATTTTAAGGAAACAGCCTATTCCTACATTTTTGGACTCAACTAAAATGAAGAAGCTGGAAGTGTGGATGGTTCTTCCATCTCTAGCTCCTGAATTCACTCCACAGTTGAGCAGGGTAAAATTCGTCAAACACCAGGAGCTAGTTATGATTTGTGGTGTCCTTGAGAAAATTCTAGGTTTTACCTGAGCTCTGCAAGTCTCAGAGTAATGATCATCTGTAGGGAGCCATCTGCATACAAGTATATGATCTATGGCTTCAAGGTATATTTGCAAACTTACCTACAGCTCAGCCATTTTCTACTATTTATGTGAATGGATTCAGTAGCACAAGAGGAAAAACATAGCTCATTATTCAGTGCAGGTTGTCAAGAGACAAGAAGAAAAATTTTTTAAAGGAAGTGGTTGGATAGACAGGCAAAACTACAGGCTTGTGATTTTGTTTCAAGGACTAAAACTATGACATTGAGGGCACACCTCAAGTGCAGTGCCCAGTTCTGAGTCCCTCAGTTCAGGAAGGACACTGGAGGGGGATCAGAGAAGGGCAATGGAGCTGGGGAAGGGTTTGGAGTCCTGTGAGGAGCAGCTGGGGGAGCTGAATTGCTTATCCTGAAGAAAAAAAGGCTCAGGGGTGACCTTAAAGCTCTCTACAAGTTCCTGACAGGAGGGTGTAGCCAGGTGGGGTCAGGCTCTGCCCCCAGGAAATCAGAAATAGGATGAGAGGACATGGCCTCGAGGTGCACCAGGGGAGGTTTGTATTGAACACTAGGAAGAATTTCTTCACACAAAGGGTAATTAGACATGGGAAGAGGCTACCCAGGGAGGTGCTGGAGTCACAGTCCCTGGAGGTGTTTAATGAAAGCCTGGATGTGGCACTCAGTGCCATGGTCTGGTGACAAGATGGTGTTTGGTCATAGGACGGACTTGATGATCTCAGAGGTCTTTTCCAACCTCATCAATTCTGTGTTTCTCTGCTCCATGATTCTGAGACCTTAGCAAAAGAATTGATTAGATATCTTCTTTTTCTCCCCCTGTATTTTAAGATAAATAGCTCCTACAGTTGGTCAACAAAGTAGCTGCTTACAACCACTCAAAGAAAAAATATTACAGCAGCCAGCGGATTAATAGGAAAATTGATACCAGTAAGAAGACACAAAGCACTTGCAGACTGATTTTTATACAGATATGTCCTCCAATTCCAGCGTTATCACTGGTAGAACTTGGACAGGGATAAATAAGCATAGATACGCAGTATCATGGTGGGTCACCTTTGTTAGAGCTGGTGGTTGCTAGGCACATAATTTGAGGTTCTGGTAATGCAATGTGGTAGGAAAACCCTCTGCTAGAAGCACATTATGCTGCCTGTTCATGGATATCCAGAAACTGTTAGGCACCTGCTGTCCTCAACAGGAGACTGAGAAGGTGTTACTAAAGGTAAGAATAAAAGCAAGACAGAGTTCAGAGTTAATTGCATGATTGTACTTAATTCCATCTGGTACAGAGTTTCTATTTCTTATTCTTTCCTGATTTTTTTTTCTTCAGTGAGCAAATAGGGACTCTATTTTTCAGTGAAAGTAAATGTCTCAAGTACTGCTTACCATATATGTTTAAATACTCAAAGTCAAAGTTGTCCTTCCAGTCAGCTGTGACATTTGTGAGAGAACAAAATCCTGTTAAGAATTTTGATTTGCCTTCTTGCATCACAGATGTGTGTTTGAGTGAAATGTTGTCTAGTTATATGACAAGTGCCAGGAGGCCGCTTGTTTCAGCGAAGGCATATGCAGAAAAATTATTTTATCAAGAGGAGCTAAAGCCCTTACCTTGACTTATGAGGAGTTAATAAAGCAAGTCCTGCCACTGTTTTGACATGAAAATAGTACATTAAGGTTGAGGATACTACCATAAGCAATGGCAAGACCAGAATCACACCCATTTACAAGACAATTACAAATCCTGGATTTGTAAATTTGTAAAGAAATCAATGGAGAGCCCAACAAGCACTGGAACTTGAGACAGATCAAAGTTCATGTCATGCTTGTAAATATTTAACCTTAAATTTAAAGATCTATGAGCTTTCAGTGGTATGAAAAGAATACATGGTGTAAGAGTATGAAAAGCTGTCTGATTCTATTGAATTTCCTTTACCCATTCATGTGTTCCTCACGCATCTAAACTATTTACTGGAACTTCAATGATTATTTTCAAGTATGTGTTAGTCTCAAATAAAATTTGCACGATGAATGGCCATGACAGAAGTGCTTCTGCTTTAATCCACAAAGGAGGAACCACTTCCTACAACAATCTGTAAGAAAGTAACAAAGCTGGAAGTCTAAGATGCTTAACCAAGCTATAGAGAATTACACAAAAAAATACTCATATAATTCCAACAGACAAATGTGAGGACCTACATTCTGCTTGTAGCATATCCCCATAGAAGATAAAAGCCTGATGCCAACAAGTAAATTATACATTGTGAATTATTCACTCGGCTTTAAGAAAGATCTGGAAGGAACTTACTGAATTTGCTTTTCTCCTCCCCTTCCTGTGCTCCCTCCCATCAACCCAATTGCTCTCAAAGTCACTTGTCATGCCCCACAAACAGATCTCAGCAGGGCTGGGACCATTCCTTCTGAAAACTCTCTCAGAATCTTTTGATAATTATAAATGCAGTGATAAGGATGACTCTCCAGGCTGCCAAAGAAATAACATATAAGAAGAGAAATGTAATTTCTGGAGCCAGCAGACTGCCAAATGAAGCCACCACGTGTAGATATCTGAGGGGGGAGGTCTCTGGTCAGCCTCCTCCTCCACTGCCATTCTCTCTTTAGGGTGAACTTAGTGAAGGGCTCCCTATCAAGTGTTTGAGAAAATACTTTCTTTCTCTCTTCCCTCAATGAGGAGGTATTACAGAAAATATTGTTAGAAATCTATCCAGGTTAGATGGACACCTAGAATACGACACCGGCTAGAAGGATTGATTTCAAACTCATCTCTAATTTGCTAATTGGCACACTTCCCTTGCCTTGCTTTTTTTGGCAACTGTTCACTAAGAAAATAGTGCTGCTCATGAGTGGTATAAACGAGAGGCTCTGGCTCCATCCAAGTGCTGAAAGCTTCCCTGATCAAACCTCTCTGAATCATTTGTCTCGAGAGCTGTGCAAGCAGCCCACAGGCTGCTCATTGCTCAGCAGTCTCACTCTCCAGATGACTCATGTCTGAACACTGATTAGCTCTGACAGACACTGCTTTGGAATAAGAAGAGTCCTGGAAATATCATCTATTGTATGGACAAGAGTGAGATTGCACAAAATTTTCCTGATATACCACCACAGCTAGAGGCAGAGATATTTCTTGGACCCTCTGAAGACACTTCTTCATGATGATGACTACCACTGGAGTACAAAAATCCTTGCAAAAAAAATTGCACATCTCTTCCACAAGTGGGAGGGTGATACCTGGCAAAACAAGAATACCAGACCAGAGTCCCCTTGCAGAAGCTGCCTGGGCTGGGAAGAGAATTGAGGCTTCATGTCACCTCTATGCCAACCACGAGGCAATGCCCAGTCTTTCAAGAAAATGCTCACTTAAAAGAAACCTCAAAAGGCCAGAAAAAGCTCTCGTAGGTAAGTATGAGATCTGGAGTGCCCAGAGAGGTAACCCAGTAGTAAGGATTCTGGTTTGCAGCAGCAGACCATGTTCATATATGAGAAGTATGAGAGGGAAGTGGAGTGGCTTCCCATCAGCAGCAGTGAATGGACTCGGAGCTGATCCACAGCCCTTGCACAGGGCATCTGTCACAGTGCTACTGCCTCTCTCAGCTTTGAGATGAGGTTCTGCTGCTTCTCAACATGAGAAAGACTCCTGTCTTCCAGGTTCCCCTTCAGACTGTGCAGGATTTCAGGAATCCTGGTAGCCTGCACCTGGTATTTGACAGCTGAACTCCTGGCAGAGGGAGCTGACACCCAGTAGCATCTCCTGCATCTGCCATCCATCAGCACCACACTTCTGTTCTGAGCTCAGCAGGGACTGGGCAGCCTTGGACATGAACTACTTCTGTCCTAAACAGGGAAGGTTCAACCAGACCTGGCAACTTCCATCACCCATTCTCCAGCACATCCCCACTCAGTTATCACACCCCATACCAAGCAAGCCAGGAGAGGAGTCCAGTTCCAGAGAAGCTCCAAACTCCCTCTACTTCATGAAACAGCCTGTGGCATTTAAACCTCTGGCAAGAAAAGATGTAGATTAAAGAAAAACCTAACATTAAAGTATTCAGAGAGCTGACCTCCTAAGTTCTTCCAGCTTATATTCTATTTAATTTAGCATGCAAGAATTTAACACTAATGGTGCACTGGGACAATCCCAATTTTAAAAACCCTGAAGGCTAATAACTAGAACAATAAACATGTCGTAACTCAAAGTATGACTTAATAGCAGCATAGTAATTAACATTCAATAACCATCTTACTCAATTTGAAAGATCTGGGTTTCGTATTATGATTGTTTAATATTAATTTGACATTTACAAGATTATGGCCTCAGCAGACTCAGATATCATGAGTCCAGCTGAACACAGAGTCCCAATAGAGGGTGTGGAGTCTGCAAATGTGCATCACTGCTGCAGTTATATTTGTTTTCTGGAAATGCATTCCTCAGTGCTGTTGCACGATCTGTTGGGCTCTACTTGTGCTACTTGACCTAATGTGCACCTGTGCAAGTGAATTTAATGAAATTAAGCAGCACTTTTCAACCAATTCAGTTTTTTTCTTTTCATTATAGCATTCATTTAAAAGAGCCTGGGGTGAGTGATCTCTCATCAA